>SZWC01003440.1:98020-113096 GCA_023375785.1 Penium margaritaceum
GCCTGCATCTTCGTGTCAATCTTCCACCCCACATCATTGCATTGTGAGGCAAGAGACTCGATCTGTTGCATGGCAGAAATGACGTCCTCACCCTCCTCGATCCTCACCGTCAAGAGTCGCTTCATTGCGAAGATCTTGTTGGCTAGGGATGTTGATTGGTGAATGGAGCAGAGCTTCTTCCACGCGTCAGCTGCCAGGTTGCAGCCGTGGATGTAGCCCCACTGAGATTCATGCAGCGCCGACAAGAGGAGCATCAGCGCCTCCGTGTTCTTCTTCGCGAAGGCTTTCTTCTCCTCGTCAGTTGCGCTCGCATCTTGAACCTCCGTTCCCTTCATGAGCTCCAGCAGTCCCTTGTGCGCGAGGTAGATCTCAAAATGCCACCGCCACAGCCCAAAGCCTGGGCCGCCCATGTACTTTTGGATGGGCGAGGACTCTGTCTTCTGCGCCATGTTGAACTTCTGCAATGGACAGTCTCAACGTGCGATGGCGAAGTCGCCGGGGCGACACTCCCGTGCGTTTGCGGAAGCCGTGAACGTTAGTAGGCAGGTCAGGCTTGTGGGCCCATAACCCTTTGTCAGGAATGATGTCCTGGCGTGCCCTGAACTGTCTGAGTGTGCACGGCTTCTTAGTGCAAAGAAAAAACTTCCAAGGGAGGTGTGTGCTTTGGGTCGCCACAACACCAAGTGCAGAATTCTGGCAGAATACAGATTGCGGAAACTGAGTAGGGTTGCGAATCATTAATCGTTAGTTCCTTTGATGAGATTACATCAGATTCTTATAGCCTATGATCTAAGCTTTCCAACGCATCCAAGCACGCCCAAAACGGAGCAGTAGAGCCCCTGCTACGACCGTTAGAGTAAGCCATGGTGGAGCCGAGCCGCCCACCATACCCACGAACGGGAATGACGGGAGGCGCTTCGACGGTGGCCTGTCGAAGCGCCCTTCCTGTCATCCCAACGTGGGGGGAGGCTCGCCCTGGTCCAGAAGACCATCCACATCCCTTTTGTTCATGGCACATGTGCCCTTGGAGCATATTGAAGTCGAACTAGGATCACTGGTGGTGGAATTAATCCGTCACCAATGACGGAACCCAGATTCCACCCACCTAACACCCGAACTTCGGATGAGGCTATCTTTCTGAATTCTCAACCAAATCGAGCAACTGAAAGCTCGAAACTGCATGGCAAAATGCAAGGAGTTCAAATCTGTAATCAGATCAGACATCCAACCACTCTCTAGTGGTCGAACCAAGAAAACGGCAAAACGGCATCCATGGCAGGGGCACTTTTTAACAGCAATGCGCTGAGACGCTGGAACAATGGATGCATCTGCAGGTATCGCATCCACATCATAACTCGTGTCGGTCACACGAGGAGTGAGCGGTCGCATGCCGAGAGAGAAGGAGAAGGATGAGTCGTCAGATTCCTTGGAGCATGTAGAAATGTGGTCCGTGCAGGTACTGCCACTCTCAGCGTCCATGTGATCAGCAAGGTCACTAGCAGGTGAACACGAAGGGGCAGAACTCAGCTCCTGCTGACGAGGTGACTCCATCTGCGTGTAGGGATCTGCTCCACTGTCCTCAACTGCCGCCGTAGTGGACACAGGTGTGTAGGACTCCGGCTTGACAACGCCCGTCAAGGCGACCAACAAGCGTAACTAGAGCTCACGCAGTGTCTCGCCGGGAAGGCTGGTCGCTGCCACCTGCTCGATGATAGAGTAAAGACCATCATCTGACTCCGTCATGTATTTCGCTGCTCCGTCGTGGGTACGGGAACCCGGAGACTGTAGGAACATGGACGACTCCTCACGCTGAAGCTGGTCCTCATGTACCGTAGATGAAACGGTGGAGCCTACTGTGTCTGCTGCAGCATATGTCCCAGCGACGTCTCTCAGAACTGCTGCTCTTAAGAATGCCTCAACCTCCAAAAGACCAACTGGCCGACTCTGCTCATGCACTGCGTCTGCTGTTGTACTGGTGTGAATCTCGTATGCCAACGCCCCTGGAGATCCGTGTGAGGCACATTGATCCGCACAATACTCCTGTGCCACTGCCAGGCCGCCACCGGTCAGAGTCGCGAGTGGCACCGCCCAAGCACGCGACACCTGCACTCCTGATGCAACCTGCTGCTGTAGAACGTCCGGCTCCTATCCCTGCGTAGATGTCGAACTCGATGACATACATGTCTCAAGCCCTGCAACCTCCGTTGGACTGGTGTGAGCTTGCTGCAGACACTCTCCCAAAACTCTGGCAGACGCATCCCGATCCATACGGGAATCCTGTGCCGCCGCTGGGCCTCCACTGGACAGAGCCGCGAGTGGCACCGCCCAAGGACGCCGTGTCTGCGCTCCTCCTGATGTAACCTGTTGCTGCGGAAGATCTGGATCCAGCCCGGACGTGGAAGTCGAGCTCGATGACACGGAAGTCTCCACCATGAACGCCATATCGAGATCGGACTCCACGCCATGTGCTGTCACCATATCATCTGAGTCTGCCTGAGCTGACGCTCGGGCACCACGGTACGACGCGAGTGCGGATCCTGTCGCTACGGTCACATGAGGCAATGCGCGATGACCACACCCCCCCTCGACAGGTACAGCAACGGAGGCCAAGGAGGTGGATGATGTATAAAATCCGGTGCGAGCACGGCGTGCGGAGCGCTGACGCCGACGACGCGGGGTCACTCGACTGGAACGACTGCATGAAGACATGTCACCGCGAGATGGCATCGTGGTCGTAGCAGAGTGGAGGATCGAAAGGATGGTGGCAGCCTGAGACTCGCTTGAAGGTGGAGCTGAAGGTACACCATCAGATCAGAAAGGAGGAGAGGATGGAGGAGATGTGATCGAGGAAGTAGTCGACGAACGAGTAGCAGAAGCACGCTCAGTGACGACGAGGTCACAAAGCCCTTGCACCGTCTGCCGGAGGCCATGGATCTCGGCGAATATGCTCGCCAGAGGTCCAGCTAGGGGATCTACCAACGTCGGCAGATCCATATGCTGTGGAGGACGCAGGCTCGGACAAGGCTGTAGCCAAGGTGGATGCCAGCCGGGAGGGCGCGTCCGACAGCGACGCCAACCATGACTTCCATCACCATAGTAGTAACAGGCGAACGCGAAGGGCACCTGCTCAGATGTTCGCGCAATCATCTCGTGCGCTGGACGATGGATAGGTACCAAGGGCACCTACTCCTGGTGGTCAACACCAAGCCACGGGAGAGAATGAGGCCAGCAGGTACTGTCACTCCTGGAGGTCACGGCGTCCGGGTCAGTAAACGTGACCAGATGGGACGAGCTGCACTAACACAGCACGCCCGGAGACTAGAGTCTGACTAACTGTGGCCAGTAATGCTGCTGCCACTAATAGAGCAAAGACTGCTCCAAGACGAGAAGGGGTGGCGGCTGCAGGTGTGGCTGCTGCTCCAAGCGATAGATGACCCAACCCTCGGAGATGGAAAGACTCGAATCCGTCGTCGATCCGACGGAGTGAAGTGGGCACACCAATCCATGGGCCCCAGGAAGACGCCGGTCTGAGACGCGTCTCGAAGCGGAGATCGGCGTCGACGTCCAATCCGCTGTCAGCTGAGAAGGCAAAATTGCAAGCGCTGACAGAACCGCCGCACTATGTAGTCATTGCAACTCCGCCCGATACGGCTATTGCTGCTATGAAAGCTGCTGCTGCTATGGCGGTAGTAGTTGGATGATTCCCCCTTTTTTGTCGTTATTCTCTAGCCCTCAGGCCCCCTTTTTTTTGCCCTCACCGTACACCCCTTTTTTTCTAGTTCTCCCCTCTACTCGCCTTAAGCCCTCTTTTTTTCTTTTTTCTTTTTTCTTTTTTTTCCTTTTCCACTCGCTTTCAGGTGGACCCCTTTTCGTATTTTTGGTATTCACGCCCCCCCTTTTCTCGATTGCCCCTAAGGTGGGCGAATGGAGAAAATAAGGAAGGGGGGGTGTCCGGCTTGTCCGGCCCTCCCTCCCGTGCATGCTCGCTCGCTCGCTCGCTGAGCGAGCTGTTGGGTTTATGTCAGTACCACACGGTGATCTCTGGCCTCGTTGCACACTCACCTCAGTGACGCAGGTGACTAACTGGAGAGAGGCAACCCCTGCTGGCTGCTACGCCGTGGTGGCATGACTTCACAGCGAGTCTCACAGCCGGGCATCAGCCGGGCATCAAATCTCACGGGTCTCTGGCTGGCGTGCATTTTTGCACGCACATTTGCGTCGGGTTCACACTCTGGCCTGTTCTTTGGCATGTCTTCCCTCCAGTGACCTAGTTGACAGGTTGCAACTTTTAGTGGGTAGTTTAGTTCAGTTCAGTGAACTTGGGAGAGAGCGTGCGAGATCGAGCTCGCTGCTCGCTCGCTCGCTCCCCCCCCACCCCACGGCTACCACTTCGTTGCTTGTTACCCGTGGTGTATGTTTTCTTCTCCCTCACTTACTTACTTCAAAACTTCCACGTTAACACCGTCGCTTGCTTGGTGTCTTCCTAGCATTACCCCAGCTGCTGCTTACTTGTCTAGCACAGCAGCTTACTGGTATCAGAGCAAGGTTTGTGTGGAAGACGGGCAGCGGATCGATCTGCCGCCCACGTATTCTGGGCCAAAACCGAGACGGCCACTCTTGGCGTCGCGCATCCACCCCGCCATCACAATCTACAAGCACAGTAGCAGCTGACTGCTGTAGCCTGAGCAGCAGCGGGTGACGGCATTCTACCGTCAGGGCTCTTTGGTCTTCCCCTCCTCCTGCTGGTTGGGCTCCCCTCTATTCCTGGGTTGGGTGGGGTTGGAACAGGTTCCTACAAGTGTTCCCACGGCCTTCCCATATTTCCCACGCCCACTGGGGCGGGGGAAACGCTGCCGGAAAAATTTTCGGCAGCGTGGGGGGTCCGTCGCCGTCTCCTAGCAGCATTTGCAGCAGCTACAACGTGAACAATGACTCAGCTTCCGCAGCTCAGCAGCAGCAGCCTCGCAACATCCCAGCAGCAGTGGATCTAGCTTCGCAGCTCCGCAACAACAGCCCAGCAGCAGCACCTCAGCAGCAGCTCAGCAGTAGCTTCGCAGCAGCATCTTAGCAGCAGCGCAACATCAGCTCAGCAGCAACTCAGCAGCAGCTCAGCAAACAGCTCAGCAGCAGCTCAGCAGCAGCTCAGCAGCAGATCAGCAGCTGCTCAGCAAAGTGCTCAGCAGCAGCTCAGCAACAACTCAGTAGCTCAGTAGTAACTCAGCAGCTTCGCAGCAGCATCTTAGCAGCAGCGCAACATCATCTCAGCAGCAGCTCAGCAGCAGCTCGGCAGCAGATCAGCAGTTGCTCAGCAAACAGCTCAGCAGCAGCTCAGCAGCAGCACGGCAGCAGCAGCAGCAGCTGCAGCAAATACCTGCACCACAGCAGCTGCATAACCAATGTGACAGGAGCAGCAAGCGGCATTGTAGAGGATCGGCACTGCAACCTTGTAGCAGTCTCCGCACCACCGTCTGGTGGTGGTCGCCGTCACGCTGGCGCACTGGGAGGATCTCGGTGGCGACTCAGGGGAGAGCTCGGCACTACAACGCTCGGTAAGCCCTCCCTCCCCTGGTGCCTCTGGGAGGATTGAGCAGCTGCACGATACCGCTGTTGCGTCGCCGTACTCAACTTGGCGTCAGGACGCGCTAGAGCTCGCTCGCACCTTCACACGTACCGCATCCTCCGTGATAGACGCGGCAGCTGCAGCTGCTGCCACATTTGCCGCCGCAACTAGAGCAGCACGTGCCCCTGCATCAACGTCAGCTGGCCGCGCCGCTGAGTCCTACACTGAGGCGGCCGTTGTAGCTGGACCGTTGGCTGCGGCAGCCGCTGACATTGGGACACAGCTAGCGGCAGCTGCATCATCTGTGGCCTCTGCAACAGCTTCTGCAGCTTCTGCCGTATCCGCTGCAGCTACGGCCATTCGCACCTCCACAGCCGTCGCTGTTGTAGCATCCGCATATGCACCCTCTGACATCACCACACTCGTCACAGCGGCAGTCGTTGCAGCGGCGATCCTTCCTACCGTTGGCACCGCCTTCACCACAGGCTGCCTGGCACTGATTGTGCCGGTTGCATCTTGCGTCTCTGTGCTCTCCGCTGCAGCTGCTTCTATTGTCCCGCATGTTCTTGCTCTTTTGCGCAGCCCCTCACACGCCTCGTGAGGTCTCCTGGTGTGTCCCTCCCTTCTCCTGCCCTCTGTCTCTTTTCTCTGCGGTGGCTTGTCTGTGTGATTTGGGTCGGGCTGTCTTGCAGCACATATTCATCGTGCCTAAGGCATTTCCAGTTTTCCCACGCCCACTGGGGCGGGGGAAACTCAGCCAAAATTTTCTTGGCAGGTCCCATTAGTCGTCACCATGCCTGGTGACGACGAGTCGGTCATAGTCGGTCATAGGTCAGCTAGCCCTCGCTCGCGACGCTCAGCGTGATGCTGAAGAGCGTCTCAAAGTCGCGAATGACAATCGCGCCGCCTTCGCAGACGAGGTGGCTGCGCTTGTGCTCAAGCGGTTGCCTGCTGCCTCTGTCCTGCCCGCTGGCTCCTCTGCTGGATCCGGTGCCGGTGCCTCTTCCACCCCACCTGGTGCTAACTCTGCTGCCTCTAACCCTGCTGTCACCCCATCTGCTGTCTCTCCTGCCGCAGTCTCCCGCCAGCATGACTTCTTCTCCCAGCCTCCTGTCTTTTCTACTGGACTTGCTTTCTCTTCCTGGGAAACCCGGTTTAGTGCATGGGCTCAGGGAGAACGTCTTTGGGAATATTACTTCCCTGCCACACCTTCCTTCACCCCTGTCGCTGACGAGTCTGCTCGCACTGTCCGCGCCCTTATTGCTGCTGCCCCTGAGAGACTCGTCGACGAGGTTGGCACCTACAATGCTAACCCCGCTGTTCAGCGTCTGGCTGACCCAGTCGGTGCGTACATCATGCTTCGTCGGCGCACGACAGTCACAGGTCAGGCGACACAAAGTGCTCTCACTGTTCAGTTCAACACGCTCTTAATGCGAGCGGACGAGTCGGCCGACGCCTATTGGGCACGCGGGCTCAAGCTGCTTCGCAAACTTGATAAGGCCGCACCAGGTCAGCTGTCAGCTGTGCACACCATGGTCAACGGGTTAATCCCCGAGCTGTCCGACCTTCTCCGTGATGTCAAAGCAGACGAGCTGCAGCATCTTGCCTCCGAGCCTGTTCCACCCGATTCCCCTCCAGGCGTTGGTGCCCTCTGGGACTTTGTCGCTCATAGGCTTGCAACGTGGTGGACGAGCCTCCAAAACAAGCGCCTTCATCGCACTGCACTCGCAGGGGTGGCCGCCGTCTCCATCGCCACCTCCACTTCTTCCTCCGCTGCTCCATCGGCCTCGTCTCCATCGTCTTCTTCTTCCTCTTCTACCTCTACGGCCACGGCCCTTGCCTCCCAGGGTCGTGGACGTGGACGCGGTCGTGGGCAAGGCAAAGGGAAGGGCAAATCTGCTGCGCCGTCTCGTGTTCCTGGTGAGGTGGTGTGCTGGAACTGTGGCTCCTCTGAGCACTCCGCTCGCAAGTGCCCTGCACCCCCTGACGACGTCCGCCTCGCACGCGCCATGCGTGCTCATTGGGCGCGCACCAGCGGGCCCTCCTCTTCTTCTCCCGGCGTCTGCTCCAGCTCCAGCTCCAGCTCTACTTCGTCTGCTAGTCCCTCCCCAACTCAGGCCTACTCCACCGCCGGTGTCGCCGGCGTCCATCCGCCTGTCCTCTACCCTTGGGGCTGGCAGCCGCCCTATGGAGCACCCGCTTTTGCGGGCCCACCTTCCTCAGCCTACGTCCCTCCTTCGTGGTTCGCCTCTCCCTCGAGCGCGCCTGCTCCATCGTCTGCAGCCTCCGTCGACAGCGAGCGCCAACTGGAGCAGTCTCTCCTCCAGCATCTTCACCTTCGTGATCAGGGAGGTGAGAGTGTGTCTTCGTTGGCCAGAGGTCTTGCCTGTCAGACTGACACCGTCCTTCGTGGGGACCCCCCCGGTCACGTTCTTGGGTTGCCATCCTCGTCTGTTCCTTGGGTCGAGCACTGGCAGTCTGTCGTTCTCCCTCGTTGTCTTGCTGCCTGTGACTCATCCCCGCCCTCCGTCGGCATTGTTGCCACCTGTGGCATCCTTCCCAATGTCCGTGTCTCTGGTGGCTTCTGGGTCCTCGACTCCGGAGCCACCCATCACATGACCTCTGTTCGGTCCGCTTTTGTCTCCTTGGGTTCTGTCGGCTCTGTTCGCTTTGTGTGCACTGGTTCCGGCCAGCTCCTTCCTGTCCAAGGCGTTGGTGTTGTCCGTTTTGTCGGCCCCGGTGGCGTGCTGTTTCTGCTTGACGTTCTGTTCGTGCCTTCGTTGGAACTCAGCCTGCTGTCAGTGACGTCCCTCGATGATAAGGGTATGGATTTCTCCGCTAGTCAGGGCGTGGGCACTGTCCGTCTTCCCTCTTCTGGTCGCGTCGTCTTGCGGGGAGTTAAGTGTGCCAAGCTGTATCGTGTTCCCCTTCATGCCCCCTCTGCACCCGCTGTTGGCTTGTCCCTTGCTCACGTCGCGCCTTCCCTTTCTCCAGCTGATATCCAGCTCTTGCATCGCCGTCTTGGCCATGTGCACACTGATGCTATCAATAGCATGCTTCGCCTTCAACCCGCTGTTGGCTTGTCCCCTTCCACCTTCCCCGCGCCATGCCCTTCTGACTGCCTGGACTGTGCCCAAGGCAAGATGCATCGTTCACCCTTTGCCTCTTCGGACTCCCAGTCCGCTCACCNGTTGGATCTTCGCTCTTCGTCAGAAGAGTGATGTTGCTTCTGTCCTCGCGTCGTGGCTCGTTCAGGCTGAACGTGCGTGTCAGCGTTCACTGCGCATCTTTCGCAGTGATCGTGGCGGTGAGTTCCTTGGGCCCACCGCTCGATTTCTTGAGTCCCAAGGGGTGTGTCTGGAGACTTCAGCTCCTTACACACCTCAGCAAAACGGAGTTTCTGAGCGTTGGAATCGGACCCTTGCCGATGGAGTCCGCACGCTTCTGTCTGAGTCTGGGCTCTCCCCTCTCTTTGCCTTTGAGGCCATGAGCTAGACAAGTAAGCATCAGCTGGGGTAATGCTAGGAAGACACCAAGCAAGCGACGGTGTTAACATGGAAGTTTTGAAGTAAGTAAGTGAGGGAGAAGAAAACACACACGACGGGTAACAAGCAACGAAGTGGTAGCCGTCGGATGGGGGGGGAGCGAGCGAGCGAGCAGCGAGCTCGATCTCGCACGCTCTCTCCCAAGTTCACTGAACTGAACTAAACTACCCACTAAAAGTTGCAACCTGTCAACTAGGTCACTGGAGGGAAGACATGCCAAAGAACAGGCCAGAGTGTGAACCCGACGCAAATGTGTGTGCACAAATGCACGCCAGCCAGAGACCCGTGAGATTTGATGCCCGGCTGATGCCCGGCTGTGAGACTCGCTGTGAAGTCATGCCACCACGGCGTAGCAGCCAGTAGGGATTGCCTCTCTCCAGTTAGTCACCTGCGTCAGTGAGGTGAGTGTGCAACGAGGCCAGAGGTCACCGTGTGGTACTGACACAAACCCAACACTCCCCCATGACCCACGGCCGACTTGCACAATGGCACAACAGGCACTACACCGACGTCACAAGAAGTGACACGACACAAGACTGTACACAGGCACTGGCACAACAGATCAACCAGGAGGATCACGAGGACACAACAGACCAACAGCGTGAATTGCTGCCTTGAAGACATTGTTGCTAAGTACCTTTGTGAGGAAGTCTGCACGTTGCTGTCGGATGTCGACCCACACAATCTGAACACCGCCTGCAGCCACACGCTCACGCACAAAATGATGTTCCACATTGATATGCTTTGTGCGAGTGTGATGCATGCCATCATGCTCAGCAATAGCCTTTGTGCTTTGGTTGTCGCAATGCAAGGTGATTCAGCGAATGGGAACACGCAATTGCTGTAACAAACGGCACAACCAGACACTTTCACAGGTTCCAGCACCAAGGGCAACATACTCTGCCTCACTGGAGCTGCGTGAAACACAACCTTGCTTGCCACTCTTCCAGGAGATCGCAGTCCCACCAACAAGGAAGACATAGCCAGTGCGACTGCGTGCAGCCGTGTCATGCGCCCAATCACTGTCAGTGTACCCATCAACGACCACTGACTGCTGTGCCTGGTAACACAGACCAACTCGGGCAGTAGAGAGCGCATACCATACAACACGTAGTGCGGCTTCCATGTGCCGTGCACGTGGCGACTGTGAGAACTGTGCAAGGAAGTTGACAGCAAAGGCTATGTCTGCTCTGGTGGTGGTGGCAAGGTACATGAGAGACCCTATGACTCGCAGGTAGTCTGGGGGAGACTGGGGGAAACTGGGGGAGACGGTGGACGTGACCGACTGGTCATGTCCACCGTCTCCCCCAGTTTTGACACGTCCAGAGTTTTCAACAACCTCTGCCCGGCGGGCGTCATCGGTGTTGAGGCAGTGGGGACAGAATCAAGCAGGGAGGCAAAGCGCTCCCCCAGGCTCCTGACGTACGCAGCCTGGTGGATGTGCAGAACGCGACGAGCACGGTCACGCTCAAGCTCCATGCCAAGAAACACGCGAGATGGACCCAGGTCCTTCATCTTGTACGTGGACTGTAGCAGGGACTTCACAGTTGACACAGCTTCGCGACTCGGGGACGCAATAAGCAGGTCATCGACGTACACGAGGATGGCAGCAAAGGGCGCCGACCGTGGAGTGACAAAGAGGGAGGGGTCCACCGTGCTCCGGCGATATCCCCCCTTCTCCAGGGTGGAGGTGATCTCCTGGTTCCAGCACCGTGGTGAGTGCTTGAGGCCATAGAGGGCCTTTTGCAGTCTCCAAACTGTATTGGTGCCATCAGAGATCCCTGGAGGCTGCACCATGTAAATCTCCTCATCCAGCCGACCGTGCAGAAAGGCATTGTTTACATCCATCTGCTCGAGCTCCCAGTCGTGGTGTGCGACAAGGCTTAAGAGGGCTCGAGCTGTGGTGTAGCGTCCGACGGGAGCAAAAGTCTCGTCAAAGTCAACGCCGGGTACTTGAGAAAACCCCTTTGCTGTAAGTCGGGCCTTGTACTTGTCGAGCTCGCCGATAGGCTTGTACTTACGACGGAAGACCCAGTGGGCATCGATCGCCTTGCGGCCTGGTGGGAGATTGACCAGCTCGTATACGGCGTGGTCATTCAGGGCTCTCAGCTCATCCCGCATGGTAGCCTCCCACTGCTGGGAGTCAGGTGCTACCCGTGCTTGGCGAACAGTGGTCGGGTCAGGCGATGGCGGCGGGGCGACAACCGTTGCATTGCACTCGGCAATGCTCCCAAGGATGGCGGCCTCGAGCGCACGCTCGTGCTCGGATGTGAGCAGTGTGTACCCAAGGACAGAGTTGGGATGCACAACTCCTGTGGCTAGGCCCAGGGCGTCCATACCAGTAGGCATCGCTGGGAGCTGTCCAGACGAGGTCTGCGAAGGTTGAACAGAGGACGCTGCAACACCAGAGGAGCGAGAGGGAAGCGCACGCAGTCGGCCGCCACGAACAAAAGGTTCGATGGGGGCAGGGCGTGGAGGAGCACTGAGTGGACTGGGCACGACTGGAGTGAGTGGACTGGATGGGGACGCAGCGGAATGTGCGGGAGATATGGACTCAACAGATGGGGACTCAGATGAAGACACCACAGGGGATGACGGAGCTCCAAGCGAGCTAGACGACACCGACGGGGGGGCGTCAGAGGATGGTGGAGTCACAGTGCCGGCCGTTGGAGAACGCTCCAAGGGTGAAGGCTGCTGAGACGGGACAGCAGCAGAGACGGCAGGGGCAGACGGGACTGCCGGGCCGAGAAAATAAGGAGGGGGGGGTGTCCGGCTTGTCCGACCCTCCCTCCCATGCATGCTCGCTCGCTCGCTCGCTGAGCGAGCGAGCAAGCGAATGCGCGAGTGTGAGGGGGAGGAGGGGGGGGGTCCTGTCCGCCCCTCTGACCCGGCCCCTCCGTCGATCGGCCGACGGGGCCGACGGGGCCGACGGGGCCGAGGGGGCCCACGGGGCCGACGGGCCCCCTCCAAAGGGCCCCTCGGAGGGGCTCGGCGGGGCCCTCCGAGGGCCCCCTTGAGAAGGGGAGGAAGGGGGGGGGTGCGAACGGGGCATACAGGCCCCCTCAGAGGGCCCTCCCTCAGAGGAGGGCTGCGAGGCCCTCCTCGTAGCGGCAACAGCAGCTGCAGCGGCAGGTGCAGCTGCTACGGTTGCTGTTGCTACTGCTGCTTCTGCTGCTGCTGCTGCTGCTGCTTCTGCTGCTGCTACTGATCTACGTAGCAACTATTTCTGTTGCTTGATGCTGCCGCCGCTACTGTTGTTGTTGCTTGCTACTGCCGCCGCTGCTGCTTACTGCTGTCGCCGCTACTACTGCTGCTGCACGCTGCTACTGCTGCCGTCGCTGCTGCACGCTGCTGCTGCTGCCGCTGCTGCTGCAGTGCCTACTGCTGCTGCTGCTGCTATATGCTGCTGCTGTAGCGGCTGATGCGCTGCTGCAGCTGATTTTGCCGCTCCTGCTGCTGCTGTACGCTGCTGCTGCTTCTGCCGCTGCTGAAGTGGCTGCTGCTGCTACTGCTGCTTTTGCTATTGTCGCCGCAGTCACTAGTGCTGCTGTGTGCGGTTCACCGCCCCTGTGGCGTTCACGTGCAGTCGCTTCGCGTTCCCTCACGCTGCTGCCGGCATGGCGCCACGTGGCGCATTCTCTTTGCGTTCCGCCCACTGCTGCTACTTCTGCTGCTCACACGCCCCCTTGTGCTCTGATACCAAATTGGAAATATTTTAGGGCATGCAGGCCCATGCAAAAATGAACATGAGCTCTGTGTGTGAGTGCGATGCAAGACGGCAAGAATTTGGCTAAGTTTGGAACGCTGAATATAAGAGAACAAGGAGAGTTAATAAATGAGCCCCTAGCGGGCTTATATAGGGGCGCCGGCAGCTAGCCGCACCGGGCCCCGTCACCCCTGCTGAACCCAAATGAGTCAACAGGGAGAACACATTGCATACACCATGACAAAAACAAAGGTGGTCTTCTCGAGGCACCGGAACAACTCTCCGAGTGCCCGGGTCTCGACCACCGAGAAAATATGAGCAGTGTGAAAAGATCTTGGAATCAACGTCCAGACATCACAGACGGCTTTCCGAACATCGGAAGCCCCACAACAGCCATCGGGTCTCCTCGTCGCACCGGTACAGTCCACCGGGTGCGCGGGTCTTAACCCACCGAGAAAACTCTCCTACCTCCTGACAAGCCCACATGGCTGCCGGAACGCATCGACCGCGTCTCGCCGGCGTTGTCGTAGGTGCTGGAGAAGTCTCGGTGGAGTCCGGAGGCCCGTCATATCGTCACGCCCTCCTCTACCATATACCCCGAATGTGGGTATATCGGTAAACCAGTGGTGTCGGTCGTGACGGGTGGAAGCCACACAAACCAACAGGCATTGGTGTCCTAATTCAGGGACAAGTAGGGGCAATGTTGTTTTAACCTGTAAAGGATCGCAGTTTCTGTTTCTTTGAATATATGACCTCAAGAGTGACTTGGATGTGTTGTATTGACATAGCTTGACGTGAATATTCGACTGACAAGTATGGGCAATAGAGTAATATTGATGTGTCAAGTATGGGCATCGAAGTAATAATGATGGCCAAAGTATGGGCATTTTAGTTTGATTTCAATGGCATTTATTGGCATTGGATTATTATTCCATGAACAACTATGGGCAAACGAGTATTATTTCCGGGAACAAGTATGGGCCTAACTGTCTCCACCACTACCCAAACCACTATGGATCTAACCACTTTGGATCCAGGACACTGCATAGCCAGAGCCAGTGGCACAAGTCACATCCACATCCCTGCCTTTCCTGACATTCCATTGCATCAAAGAAAATGTCCTCATCGGCATCAAGAGAGTCGACCTCTTCGTCTTCTTCGTCTCCTCCTTCGGAGAAAACATCTTCCCCATGCCTTTCCTTTGCTTCTGCTTCACTGCATTAGAGATGCTCCGTTGTGTGTCACTGTATAATGGCACATGCCAACATATCTCGTACTTGTTGGTTGCCACAAGTAGGAATACATTGTCTGACACACCAATGTTGCACCAACTCCCATGATGAAGATGACGGTCAAGTCTTGTTGGTCACATGTAGTCATGTTTCAGGTATCTGCTGAATGTGCTCAAATAGAAGAGACAATTGATTGAAAGAGAATGAAATGAATGTGTGAAGTCTATATGTACACGTTCTTGGTTTCTGCATGACATTGATTTTTAGTACAAGGGAATTTGGACACCATACCCTGACATGTACTCAGAACATCACAAGCTCGCAGCCATTGTACAGTACAACGCCATCAGATGCTGAGTTGAACAAAACTTCCTTGCCATTTGTGGTTTCTTCCAGTGAATTATCCGCTCACAAAAGGAAATTGGACATCATTCATGAACAGGTGTGGAGAAGTACACAAGCTGAGGCATTGATCAGTACAACTAGATGACATGCTGTGTTAAACAAAAATACCAACCCAAGTAGCCAATCCTGGGCCACTTGTGATCTGGCATGCACCTCCTCTCGAGAAACTGTTCTTGAGTAAGCTCTGCAAAGCACACACATGGAAAGAAGTCAGTGTTTGAAATCATGAATGAACCAAAAAGCAGAGTTGCGGGAATTCAATGGGAAGGGAAAGAAACTGAGACAAACTCACCAAATGCCAAAAGAACGGTTGATGCTGTCCACCTCGGCATGGAAGACCATCCATGCCTCTTCACGATCCTCGGCTTCATCGTGATCGACCCCATCCTCGTCATTGGAGACTGAGACGGGGTCGACCACCTCCTGCCCCCCCTCCTCCCCCTCCTCCTCCTCCTCCTCCTCCTCCTCCTCCTCATCCGCCTCCTCTTGCCTCCCCTCCTCCCCCTCCACGTCCTCTTCCTCCTCCTCGTTGTCGTCCTTGTCCTCCTCCCCCTCCTCGTCCAACTCTGTCTCTTCTTCAGCAGGGGGGGAATCCTCCACCTCATCCCTGGAGTACCCCATGACGTCC
>SZWC01003440.1:113234-156131 GCA_023375785.1 Penium margaritaceum
CTCCTCCTCCTCCTCCTCCTCCTCCTCCTCCTCCTCATCCGCCTCCTCTTGCCTCCCCTCCTCCCCCTCCACGTCCTCTTCCTCCTCCTCGTTGTCGTCCTTGTCCTCCTCCCCCTCCTCGTCCAACTCTGTCTCTTCTTCAGCAGGGGGGGAATCCTCCACCTCATCCCTGGAGTACCCCATGACGTCCACGTTGGTCTTGCAGGACGCCCTCATGCGACGCTCTGCATCTAGCTCTGTGACGCGTGCGGCCGCCATCTGCTCGGGGGTTGGAACCTCCACGTCAGGACATGCCCGACGGACATGGCTTTGCTTTCTACAGCGGGCACAAATGCGTCGCTTTTTCACCTTGGAGTGCCTGTCCAAACACACTGTGGCAGGACGCCCGCGCCCGCGACACGGGCCAGGTTGCTTCCACTTCGGGTCTGTCGGCTTCACAAGCCACACTTTGGGCAAGGGGAAGGGGGCGTTGTACGTCTGCTTGTAGCTGAGGTTGAGGTAGCCGAGATCGATGTATGCCACGGGGTTGAGGGCGTTCTCCAACAGGAGGTTGCACGCATGCGGACACGTCACCCCATATTTCCGCCGGTGTCCACACGTGCAGACTTTCGTGGTGATGTTGACATTGCGTGGAGTGCCGTTTTGGCGCAATATTGTGCCGCTTGTCCAAGGCTATGGCCTCGTCCCCATCAAGATCCAAACTGTACTCCCGGTTGCGATCATAGTTGTTCTTCACCTTCAGGTAGAGCGTAGGTGCGACGCTGCCTTCAGCGTCGTGTGCCATCTTGCGGCGGATGTACCAGAGTCTCTACATGAACACATATAGGTGCAAAAAACAAATATACCGGTACATCTTTCGGAGGTCCACGAGCTTGCCGTTGAGGGACTCCATTGCATTGCTTGTGGTGTGTCCACCGCGAGGACCAATGTAGTACAGCCTGCTCCAGCATTCCTTGGGGATGCTGGGCTCTCCATTTCCACCCAGCAGATAATCCACTACCCTTGAAATTGTGCAGTGCATCTCGGCCAGTGAGGCATCCCAATCCGCCTACGTCGTCACGTGTGCCAGGTTCCAGAAGAGAGAGCCCGACCTGCCCTGCATGTTGCGCATTAGGTGCCAGGTGCAGTACATGTGGGTCGTTCCGGGTAGCTTGGCCTCCACGGCGTTGGCCAATCCTTTCTCACGGCCTGAAATGGCCGACATTCCTTGTTTTCCAGCGGTTGGGTACGTTGCTGCCACCAACTCGCAGAACCAACTCCAGTTACGCTCGTTTTCCCCAGACACCAAGGCATAGGCAGCGGGCATGGCATTGTCATTTGTGCCAGAAAATTGCATGATGAGGAATACTTGTTTGTGGCCGTTGTTGAGGTGTGTACCGTCCATGACTAGGACCCGCCGGGTGTACTCAAAGCCTCTCCTACAGGCTCCAGGTGCAACGAACACCCAGTCAAACACATCAATTTATCGATCTTTCTCGGCCTTCGCGATGGCCAGCGGGTCCACCCTCAGCAGCTACAAGAAACATCACATTGAACATGCTTAGTCCCAAAACCAACACAGAGTTGAAGCGTTAACAAAAGGAACCACAAAAACAAAGCCAGAAAAAGTGAAACTTACCTCCTCCACGTAACCTGGGAACATGCTCCACGAGTCTGACTTCTTCCCGTACATCTTCTCCAAACACTCCTTCTTCACGCAATATAGGGTGGTGTAGAGGACCTTGGTATTGCCCACCTCTGTTACGACCACTTGCAACGCCTTGGGCATCACCGACAGGTCCTTAGCGATGGTGCTCTCGATCTGCCGTGCAGCCCACCTCGTGCAGCGTACGGGGTTACTCCGGCCAACTCCGGGGTCACAAAGGTGGCCATCTATGAACGACGCAATGTTGAACGCTCCGGACTTCTTGCTGTACGCCACATGTACTATCCACGGGCAGTTCTTCATCATGTACTGCTTGCACCGTGCCACAAAGCACGTGCGGTCGCTTTTCAACCACCTGAGCGACATGCGGTTGTGAACCGCATACTCTTCCACGGTGGCTTTGCATGCGGCCATGTTTTCATATGGTGAGCCACCGGGAAAGTCCACCACAACCTTCCGCTTTTTCGGGTTAGCAGGTGGGGTCGGGTTCGTGATGCGGGGGGAGGCAGCCTTCGCCATGGCGTGGGCTGCCTTTGCCTCATCGTCGGACTCGACGGCAAGGCCATTGGTCGAGTGCACAGGGCCGCCTACACGAGACATCCTGAGGGGACCCTCAGCTTAATGGCGTGTGGCCCCGTCGACAGCAGGGGGTGGTGCATCGTCTTCATGAGGGGGTGTCTGGCGCATCAAGCAAGGCTCGTCTATCACATCATCGTCGTCACTGTCCTTCGGTGGGAACGAGGATGATGTGACAGTTCTGCCACCTCTTGGATGCGTGGTCCCCGCCATCGGGATACAACATGGGCACCTCATTCATAAAACATGGCTCTATATGACTTGGATACCCTCAATCGTCTTCCATGTACTGTCAACGAGGCCCAGGTGAGGAAATGTAACATCATCGACGATTCGATGCACCACAATGGCCTGCAAGGCGAGAACCCCCCACGAGCCGCAACTCTCGATGTGCATTAAAAGCTATTTTCCAACATTAGGCATGACTGCTGCCGAGTGAAGCACATGGTAGCCCTCCATGATAGGAGGTACATTGCGACTCGGGAAACCAATAGACTGTGCAGTGTGACAGGCTGTTAAAATCAGGTACAAATCCGTGCAAAGTCAGGGACGCGTTCCATGAGAACGAATTTGCAATTGAGTAAACTTTGAGGATCCTTCGATCGAAGGAATAAGATGACGCAATCGGCTAAATGATGTGCAGCGCGTATCTACAAGCCGAAGCCTGGCATTATCGTGTGTACGACCCCCTTGATAAAGACGTCGGAGTCCTATCGAACCACGTCAAATTCTTTCCATATTACGCGTACGTTTGCCGACGACAGTCGTTTTTTCATGGATGTTGAAATCCAGGTCAAATCTGTTAAAACCATGCAATATATGTCAAGCGTGCCCATGACGGGCACTAACCGGGGGCACGCCCTTCATGTCGTTTTCAATTATGGGCACCGCTTGTCAGGATGGAATCCGCGTGGTGCCATCCCGACGTTGGTCTGATAGACTCTAGTGGTTCACGTCTACTGTTTTGGACGAATCTGAGACTGAGCGTGAGCTTTCTGGTCGCCTCACGCTATGTGAGCAGGAATTTAGAGACAGTCAGTTTGCGAAGGGAATAACGTTGTTTTACGTTATATTGTGAACATAGACATGATCACAAAATTTATAGGGCTAGTCATGAGATTTCCAACGCATCAAACCGCGCGCGATTCGGCCAAGTGTAGCCCAAGTTATGCTTGCCGAAGCGCAGGTCTCACCCACCACAGAAACGCCTAACGCCTCCATGGCGCGCACACGCCGTGGCGCCTTCCTTCACGTGCGAAGCGCCTTTCCCAAGGCGCATGTCCTTTTGCACGTGGTGTAGGGGTCCCCTAAAATATTTCCACGCACCCTACCCACTTTTGGGTCGAGTTTGGTGATGGGGTGTGACGAGGTTCGAAACCTGTCCGCGGACCTGCAGTCAGAATTTTGACTGTCCCTGAGTAACAAAACGTACTACTGGGTTTCGGACGCCGAGCCATGATTTTGGCTAAGTCCCCCAGTAACAACCCGCACTACTGGATCCGGTGGATGATCCACCTGNTTTGGAAGGCCATATCTCCCTCGATACTTGTCCGATTCCGGCGAAACAACTTCCACCGGATTCAGCGACTCGTCAATTTTACGGGGCAATCCTCCATTTTAGGATCCGAGCAATGGTCGAGTCGCCAGATCCGCCGGAGCGGAGTTTTCACTTTCTGGCGGCTCGTCGGCGCCTCCCGGCGCCGCACTTGGGCATGCGGAGGGGCAATTTTTCAACATTCTCCCCCTTGCACCTGCCATGCCCGCTGCTCTTGCTTGCTCTTACTCATCTTCCGCTGCGCCCTCCAGCCCATCATAGCTGGTCATCCCAAGCCTGGCCACGCTCATCGCGTGCCGGTCCGCGGGTTGCGCTTTGGTCAAGCAATCCGCAAGCATGTTGTGCGTGCTGCAGTGCTGCAGCACCACCTGCCCCTTCTCGACCATGTCCTGTGCGTAGTGGTAACGCACGTCGATGTGCTTCGTCCTCCTGTTCTGCGTCGGATTGTTGGTCAGCGAGATGGAGCCGGTGTTGTCCTCTTGTACCACCGTTGGCTCCTGCTGCGGCACGCCCAGCTCCCCCAGCAACCTGCGGAGCCACATCGCCTCCTTGACTGCCTCGGCCAGCGCGATGTACTCTGCTTCCACTATGGAGGTGGCGACGCAGTCTTGCTTCCTGCTACACCACGAGACTGCTGCACCAGCGAGGAAGAACACGTAGCCGGATGTGGACTTCCGCTTGTCCACATCCCGAGCGTAGTCTGCATCCGTGTAGCAGACCAGGCATAAAGGGTCCGCCCGTCCTTTGCCGTCGAACCTCAGGCGCGCGTGCCGCGTCGCCTGTAGGTAGCGGAGGATGCGCTTGACCGCCTGCCAGTGTAGTGGCCATGGATCGGCCACGTACCTGCTCACTTGGCCCACCGCGTAGGCCAGGTCCGGTCGAGTCGCCACCATGGCGTACATGAGGCTGCCCACCGCTGATTGGTAGGGCACCCCTGCCATATCCTCCCGCTCTTCTTTTGTTTGCGGTGCCATTGCCGTACTCAGTTCACAGGTCGTGGAGATAGGACTGCACACTGGTTTGCAGTCCTCCATGCCGTACCGCTTCAGCACCTCGGCCACGTATTTGGCCTGTCCCAGCTCAAGCGTGCGCACCCTCCTGTTCCGCATAATGCTCACCCCAAGGTAGAACTCCAGCTCCCCCATGTCCGACATCTGGAACCTGCTGTTCAGCTGCTCTTTCAGCTGCTATAGGCTCAGCAGGTCTGAGGAGCACAAGATCAGATCGTCCACGTAGAGTGCGACAATCTGATGGAGCTTCTTGCTGCGCTGCACGTACACGCTGTGATCCGCCTCACAGTGCTTGAAGCCAATTTGTGCCATGAAGCTGTCCATCTGTTGGTACCAGCATCGGGGCGATTGTTTTAGCCCGTACAAGGACTTCCGTAGCTTGCACACCTTGCCCTCCGGCGCCTCCACCCCCTCCGGCACCTCCATGTAGATTTCTTTGTCGATGATGCCGTTGAGGAAGGCCGTTTTTACGTCCATTTGGTGGAGCTCCATGTCCTTCGCGGCTGCCACCACAAGGATCGTCCGGATGCTTGTGAACTTGGCGATGGGGACGAACGTCTCATCGTAGTGCTCGCCCTTACGCTGTGCGTACCCCTTCGCCACGAGCCGTGCCTTGTATTTATCCACCACACCTTCCTTTGTGAACTTGGTCTTGAAGACCCACTTGGAGCCGATGACCTTGGCATATTTCGGCCTGTCAACCAGCTGCCACATGTCATTTTCAGCAATGGACGCCAACTCCGACTTGATAGTGGCGTCCCACTGCTTCCCCTCGGGCCGCGCAAGCGCCTCTTGCACGGTTGTTGGTTCCGTTGATGCAGCTAGCATGCACCGTGTCATGCCGATCCATCGACCGGTGCCTGCGTCAAAACGCTTCCCCGCTTTCCGCTGCCTCCCGCTGCGGCGCGACAGTCTTGGCGGCGTCTCGTCGCTCTGTTGCGATCCTTCCGACTCAGCCTGCGCCGGTGAATCATCGACCGGACGGCTTCTCGAGGATTCCTCCCGCTCCGGTGAACCATCAACCGGACGGGCGGCGCGTCCGGAATATTTTTCTCTGACACCCGACGCGAACTCCACCGGGAGTGCGCGCTTCGGCACCCGCGGTGCCTCCTTCGACGGATCATTCCGCCGGATCTCCAGCCCAGCTGCATCGTCGTCGGAGTCCTCCGCGTCGGCTGCTGCTCTTTCTGCACCACCGCGCTCCGACGCCGCATCATCGACCTTTGCGTCCGCCGGCTCCTCCTCGTAGTCAAGGAGCTGGAACCACTCCCCCTGTTTTGGAGTGTTCCCGACGCTCATGTCGTTGCTGCTGCTGCTGAAGCTCTGCTGCTCGTCGAACTCGACATCACGGCTGCGGATGATCTCTTGCGTGCGCGGGTCCCAGAGCCTGTACGCCTTTTGCGCGCTCTCGTAGCCGAGGAACAAGCATGGCTTCGCCCGCGGTTCTAGCTTGCTGTCGCGTCGTTGCACCGCCTGCACCATCGCGTGCGCCTTGCACACGAACACCTTCAGGTGCGCCACGTTTGGCTTGCGCCCGCTCCAAACCTCCTGCGGCGTCTTCCAGCCGCCCTTACCCTTCAGCACCACTGTTGGGTGAGGTTGATGGTGTAGCTCGCTGTACGCACAGCCTCCGCCCAGAACCCTCGCGGCAATCCCGCATCCACAAGCATGGTCCGCACCATGTTGAGCAGCGTCTGGTTCGCCCGCTCCGCCACTCCGTTGGACTGTGGCGAGTACGGCGTAGTGGGTTCCCATTTGATGCCCTGCTGCTTCATCCACCCGCTGCAGCCCACGTACTCTCCGCCATTGTCGCTGCGTAGCGCTTTGACCTTCTGGCCAGTCTGCCTCTCCACCGTTGCGACGTACTCCCTCAGCCGGTCCAGGACCTCGCCTTTCCGCTTCATGAAGTACACGTAGAGCTTCGTGCTGCAGTCGTCAATGAAGGTGACGAAGTATCTCAAGCCGCCATTTGACGGCATTTTGAACGGTCCACACACGTCGTTGTGCACGACCTCCAGCAGGTCCTTCGCGCGAGCCTCGTTCTCATTGAACGGCTTGTGCCGCGCCTTGCCCAAAATGCAAGGATCACACTTTTTGTACGCTGCTGCATCTGCTGCCGCGTCTGCTGCACCGTCGATGACGAGGCCGCACACCATGTCGCGCTTCGCCATCTCTTTTACGGTTGCGGGTGCCGAATGCCCGAACCGTCGGTGCCAGAGATCCAGATCAGCTCTCCCTCCCTTGGCCATGTTGACGACGCGCTCCTGCGAGTCTGCTGCGTCCGATGCCGCGGGGACCACCTTGGTCTCCACGATGTAGAGACCGCCCTCGCGCTTCGCCTCCAGCACGACCTCGCCGTCGCCGTCGATGCGCACCACTGCGCCTTTCCTGCGGAAGAGCACCTCATATCCCTTGACGTCAAGCGGCTGACACTCAGGATGTCAGCCAGGCCGGGGACGTGCTGCACATCACGGATTGTGCACAGCTCCTTCTTACCGCCCACCACGACTTCCACCTCCACGTCGCCTTGGCCGGCCGTCGGCTCGACTTTGTCGTTCGCGACCACCATAGACTTGGAGGACTTCTCGTAGGTGACAAACCCCACCTTTTCGACTTGGGTGTGCTCCTCGGCCCCGGAATCCAGGCACCGCCTGTTGGCCTTCTTGAGGAAGTGATTCTTGTTGCCGTTGAGGAGCGACCTGCCCTTGCTCTTTTTGCCGCCGGTCTTCGCCTCCTCCGGGCACTCGCGGGCCCAGTGGCGCTCCTTGCCGCAGTTGCGGCACACACCTTTCTTGGCGCCCTTCTTGCCGCCGCCTCTTCCGCCGCTTCCTTTGCCCCCGTTTCCGCCACCACGCGTTTTGGTGACGAGGGCAGATGAGGAAGACGAGGACTCCCCGCAACTCCGGCGCTATGCCTCGTTGCGGATGTACTCTGCGACCGCGCCATAGGTGAGCTTGTCCTCCGCCCATCCTCCGAGGACGGTGATGAGTGGACCCCAACTGTCAGGTAGGGCCATGAGGAGGACCATCGCCTGTAGCTGCGTGTCGATCTTCCACCCCACGTCATTGCATTGCGAGGCGAGCGACTCGATCTGCTGCATGGCGGAGATGACATCATCTCCCTCCTCGATTCTCACCGTGAGGAGTCGCTTCATCGCGAAGATTTTGTTCGCGAGCGACTTGGATTGATGGATGGAGCAGAGTTTTTGCCAAGCTTCGGCTGCCAGCTTGCAGCCCTGGAAGTAGCCCCACTGCGACTCGGCCGTCCCGGACATCAGCAGCATGAGCGCCTCCGTGTTCTTCTTTATGAAGGCCTCCTTCTGCGCTTCCGTCGCTGTCGCTTCGTCGAGGACTTCCTTTCCCATCATGACCTCAAACAACCCCTTATGCGCGAGGTGCAACTCAAAGTGCCACCTCCATAGCCCAAAGCCTGGACCGCCCGCATACTTCTGGATGGGCTGCGTCTCCTTCTGCGCCATGTGCGCAGCTGCTACTCCGACGAGTTCTCAAAACTTCACGGCGACGTCCAAGATGACGATCCCGTGCGATGCGGAAGACGTGAACGTTGGAGGCTATCAGACCTGTGGGCCCATAACCCTTTGTCAGGATGGAATCCGCGTGGTGCGGTCCCGACGTTGGTCTGATAGACTCTACTGGTTCACGTCTACTGTTTTGGGCGAATCTGAGACTGAGCGTGAGCTTTCTGGTCGCCTCACGCTATGTGAGCAGGAATTTAGAGACAGTCAGTTTGCGAAGGGAAAAACGTTGTTTCACATTATATTTTGAACATAGACATTATCACAAAATTTATAGGGCTAGCCATGAGCTTTCCAACGCACCAAACCGCGCGCGATTCGGCCAAGTGTAGCCCAAGTTATGCTTGCTGAAGCGCAGGTTTCACCCACCACAGAAACGCCTAACGCCTCCATGGCGCGCACACGCCGTGGCACCTTCCTTCACGTGCGAAGCGCCTTTCCCAAGGCGCATGTCCTTTTGCACGTGGTGTAGGGGTCCCCTGCACTGTTTCCACGCACCCTACCCACTTTTGGGTCGAGTTTGGTGATGGGGTGTGAAGAGGTTCGAAACCTGTCCGCGGACCTGCAGTCAGAATTTTGACGAAGTCCCCGAGTAACAAAACGTACTAGTGGGTTTCGGACGCCGAGCTATGATTTTGGCTAAGTCCCCCAGTAACAACCCGCACTACTGGATCCGGTGGATGATCCACCTGATCAGGCGGATCATCCACCGGACGCCTCGGCAGGCCTGTCGGAGCATTTTCTCCAGATGGTAATTTTGTTACTCGATCCGGTCGATTATCAACCGGATCTCGAGTCGCAGCCGGCTCCCAGAGTCGCTGCACACACCCCAATTTTGGAAGGCCATATCTCCCTCGATACTTGTCCGATTCCAGCGAAACAACTTCCACCGGATTCAGCGACTCGTCAATTTTACGGGGCAATCCTCCATTTTAGGATCCGAGCAATGGTCGAGTCGCCAGATCCGCCGGAGCGGAGTTTTCACTTTCTGGCGGCTCGTCGGCGCCTCCCGGCGCCGCACTTGGGCATGCGGAGGGGCAATTTTTCAACACCGCTGTCATTTGTTTTCCGACTATGGACACTGCATGCATCTCGGTTTCGACATTGGACACCGCCATCGGTNGATTCCAGCGAAACAACTTCCACCGGATTCAGCGACTCGTCAATTTTACGGGGCAATCCTCCATTTTAGGATCCGAGCAATGGTCGAGTCGCCAGATCCGCCGGAGCGGAGTTTTCACTTTCTGGCGGCTCGTCGGCGCCTCCCGGCGCCGCACTTGGGCATGCGGAGGGGCAATTTTTCAACACCGCTGTCATTTGTTTTCCGACTATGGACACTGCATGCATCTCGGTTTCGACATTGGACACCGCCATCGGTTCGTTTTCGAATATGGACATCGCTGATCTATCGACCGAAGCGATGGACATATTACAACTCCGTCCTATCCAGAAATGACGCTACCGTGACAATGGCGACAGCGACTCACACTGGCACTCGCCACTCTAACTCGTTTTTTGCTTCTAATTGGCCGGTGTTTTCTGTGGTGCATTTATGGTTCGTCAACTCATGTTGGCATCTATTTGTCCGGTGTGAGAGGAATCGATGCTGGTTTTATAGAGCGTTCTTCCATGTTTCATTTCGTCGGTCGTACGTTTACCCCCCATCATGCGGACATCCAATGGGAGGGCGCTTCTAGAATACGACTCTCCGATCAACCAGGAAACGGTACGGCAGTATCAAGGCACGAATCCCAAAGGGAGGTAGTCCGCCCCAGGAGAGGGGTCGAACTCGACACCCGACACAACTTTTTCCTTCTCGATATCTACTTCCATATCCACGTTTTGCACATTAAGCACGCCATATCCAATTTTGGAATTTTTTCTCACCTTTTCATTGTCGCTATTCCCAGCGAGCATGTAAATAACTGATATATTTAAATGAAAACACAATGTCGACGTCGCATGCCATCCATCGACAGCATGCTGAAGTCATCAGACATAAGGAAAAATCACAAACCCCTCAATAGAGAGGGTTGTGACATTTTTCACAAAGGTTTGAGAGGGTTTTGAGTGGGAGGTCCGAAACACCCCATGCGTTGAAAGGGAACCTGCTAGGCCCCACTACAATGGGGTCCAGCAAGATCCCGCGTAAAGATAAAACCCTAAAACCCCGAGTGTAACGTGGGGTAGGGTTTGAAAGCAGTTTGCATGTAATAAAGTGGGGTTTTGTCCAAAAAAATCTTCAAAAAAGGTGTTTTTGCTTGATCACGATCGAGCGATGAGCCTTTTGTTTTTTTTGGACTCACAAACCCCCATTCACGGATGTAGGGTTTTACGTTTACGTAGGATCCACCCACACAAACATAGAACACCATAAATCCACGAATGGGGTTTGCGAGTCCCAAAGAAAAAAAAACAAAAGGCTCATCGCTCGATTGCGATTCTCGCGATGAAGGGGGTGACACATCACCCCCTCGCTTCGCTCAATCGGCGACTTGCATCGCCTATCGGGCATGGCTATGTAATGGGTCTGGCGCAGTTTCATTTTTTTTATAACTTTTTGGATATGGCGTGGTTAATATTCAACTCACAGATATCTCAGGCTTATGTTCACGTTTGCACGGATATATCAGCTATATCGCCATTCATATTGTTTCCCACGCCCTCAACCGAGTGGGGCAAGAAGCTACCTATGTTCGTTCAGGGATTGAACCTGGCCATACATGCAATCATAAAGGTGGGGATGAGATGAAACTCAACCCTTTAATTTCACTTTTTGGTTTTAAAAGACGATCGAAACCAAGAAATTGCCTTAATATTCATCTAGGCCTATTAATGAGAAATCCATAAAGACCACTAGGATCCCAGAAAACATAATCAAACTATTTCATAGGCATCTTAGAATTTTTCAGCTAAACCTCCAGATCCTGCACAAAGGCCGTCGTCTGAACAATAGCTAGAAATTTAATGCAGCAGGTTGGGGCAACAACGTTTTTGATGCAGCGTAAGGGAACCCACACTCGTTGTTTAGGCTGCCTCCTCAGTCTGTTGCACCAGAGTCTCAGTCTGAGAGCTCACAAACGCGTGCGCTAGAGTTCGCGCCAGACAACAGCTGAAAACTAGAAATGACTGATTAGGAAGTGAGAATGAGCAACAATGGGAGACCCCTCCAAGTTCTAGCTCCCCCCAGCTCTGTAGATCTTGTTACTTTGTTTCTAAGCCAATCAGAAAAAAAACCTCTTTTCTGGTAGGCAGGGTTTTCTCAGTGAGCCCTGCCAGACAGCTGACAGCCAAAAACCCGGGCGTCATCTCTTTTGCCTAAAAACTGGACCATACCATAATACACACACTGTGAACGCACTCGTGCGGTCAGAATCACATTGAAAAATATCAGCTGTGAATTATAGCTGCATAAAACCAGGCGGTGTTTACGCTAGTCCCTGGTCCCAACAGTGCCTGAATGATATGAAACTTGGATCCTAAGCACATCATGGCACTACAGATGCAACAGCATAGTCAGATCCAGCACTGGAGACATGTAGAAAGCATATGCAGCGACAGTGACTGCCAGTGGCACGACTGCCGAGGAGGTCTGCCGATGGAGCTGAGCACGTTGGAGGGAGGAGGCTCCAACAAAATACGTGTAGGCCTCATCGTGCATCGGCTCCACCAACGACACTCCAATAGTGTCGCGTTTAGCTGTCAGTCATTTGCACGCCAATGTACACAAGCCGGGAGGACACAATAGAGTACAAAGAGAGATGCGTGAAAGCCAACACTCTCCCATGACTCACAGGCGCAGTACACATAGACGGGCGGAGAGCACAGAGACCAAGCGGATAGGGGTAGAGAGAGAGAGAGAGAGAGAGAGAGAGAGAGAGAGAGAGAGAGAGAGAGAGAGAGAGAGAGAGAGAGAGGACCTCATGGACGCACGCCAATCGCACTCCAGCCTTCTTGAACAAGTCACGCTTCAGTGCCTTGGTCAGGAAGTCAGCCAACTGCCATGCCATCTCAATCCACACAATGCTGATGCTGCCGTCATGCAAGAATGAATGCACATAGTGANCAGAGACCAAGCGGATAGGGGTAGAGAGAGAGAGAGAGAGAGAGAGAGAGAGAGGACCTCATGGACGCACGCCAATCGCACTCCAGCCTTCTTGAACAAGTCACGCTTCAGTGCCTTGGTCAGGAAGTCAGCCAACTGCCATGCCATCTCAATCCACACAATGCTGATGCTGCCGTCATGCAAGAATGAATGCACATAGTGATACTCGACATTGATGTACTTTGTGCGAGTTTGATGCACGTCGTCAGTGTCAGCAATGGCCATGGCACTCTCATTGTCACAGTGCAACGTGCTAGACGGGATTCACTGACGCAACTCGGACAGCAGATGACACATCCACATGCTCTCACATGTGCCAAAACATAGGGCCACAGACTCAGCCTCAGCAGTGTTACGTGCAATACAGCCTTGCTTGCCGTTGCGCCACCATACAGCCGTGCTGTCAACAAGAAAGATCCAGCCAGTACGACTCTTACCGTCCGGACGCCGGCCCTGTCACTGTCGGTATAGCCTACCGCAACAACGGACGACTGTCGACGGAACATGAGGCCTTGTCATGGGGTTGAGACGATGTAGCGAAGTACTCGAACCGTAGCCTCGAAGTGGAGGTGACGCGGATCCTGAGTGAACTGGGCCAGTAGGTTGACGGCGAATGCAATTTCTGGATGCGTCGTCATCGCCAGGAACATCAGTGACCCGATGACACGCAGATACATGGTCAATTCTACTGACTCCACCACAACGGCTGGATCGGAACTCTTCACCTTTATCCGTCCATCGGGTGACATGGGTGAGGATACTCTTGGCACGAGGGGTACGTCCTCAGCGAAACGTCCTGACAAAGTTTGGACATAGGCCGCCTGATTGGTGTGCAGGACACCCACGAAGCGATCTTGCTCAAGCTCCATGCCCAAAAAAGGCTCGAAACCATCCCAGGGTCCTTCATCTAGTAGGCGGCCTGCAGCAAGTCCTTGACCCGCTGGATGGTAGCTGCATCAAGTGACGCGATGAGCAGGTCGTCAACGTAGACGAGGACATCGACAAAGGTCTGTGCTCGCAGATTAATGAACAGTATGGGGTCGGTAGTGTTGCGAAGGAGGCCGCCGCTGAGAAGTGTACGACTGATCTCCTGATTCCAATAGTATGGTGACTACTTTAGGCCATGGATGGCCTTTCGCAGCTTCCAAACCTTGCCAGAGCCATCGTCAAAGCCTGGAGGCTACATCATGTCGAGCTCCTTGCCCTCCAGTGAGCCATGGAGAAAGGCGTTGCTCACATCCATGTGATGCAGCTCCCAACCAAGCTGGACAACCAGGCTGAAAAATGCCCGGCTAGTGGAGAACCGAGCAACTGGGGCAAAGATCTGGTCATAGTCGATCCCAGGGACGTGAGAAAACCCCTTGGCCGTAAGACAGGCCTTGTACTTGTCCAGCGACCCGTCCGGCTTCCACTTGCGCCGGAGGATCCACTTGGCACCGATTGCCTTTCGACTAGGGGGAAGGTCGACAAGCTCGTAGACCAGATATTGCCAAATGGTGGTGAGCTCGTCGGCACATGCAGCTTCCCAGTGTGCGGCCTCGAGAGAGACCCGAGCCTCACATAGGGTGGCTGGAATTGGGCCTTCCGTGGATCGGACAGTGAGTACGTGCACGTCTCGTACCCTAGGTGGTGTACATGTGAGGGTGGCTGTGATGACATATCGATGCTCTTGATGGAGCATGGCGTAGCTCAAAGCTGACCCGGATGTAGGTCAGTGATGACTGCCAAAGTGGGCAAGCCAAGCTTTGGTGCCAGGGTCCCCACTTACGACGACACAACATATTTGACGTTCTTGAATGACAAGTGCAAAGTTTTTAACTTTTCTTCTAACAGATATGTTGGGTGTGGGAGTTGGTTTGTCGGGGGGGCAAAGAATCTCGTGTGGTGACAGTGGGTCGTGGAACGATGGGGTGCGAGGTGACGGCTTGTGTGCTCGCTGACGGTCAGGGTTAGAGACTCCTGCCTGGGCCATGTGTGTAGCGTGCCGGCGCGGACGGGACGGCCGGCTTTGAGATGCTAGCGGACGCAGATGGGACAGCTGGCCCGAAAAGGCTGGCGGACACGGACGGGCCGACCGGTGCAGAGGTGGCAGCGGACGCAAATGGGACAGCTGGCCCGGAGGGGCTGGCAGAAACGGACAGGGGAGACGGCACATATGTGTTGGTGGACGTAGATGGGGTAGCTGGCCCGGAGGGGCTGGTGGACACGGACGGGGCGGTTGGCGTAGATGTGCCAGTGGATGTAGATGGGGCAGCCGGCCCGGAGGGGCTAGCGGACACAGACGGGGCAGCCGGTGCGGATGTGCCAGCGGACGCAGAAGGGGTAGCTGGCCCGGAGGGGCTGACGGACACGGACGGGGCAGCCGGCGTAAATGTTCTAGTGGATCCACATAGGGTAGCTGGTCCGGAGGGGCTGGCGGGCACGGACAGGGCGGCCGGTGTACAAGTGCCAGCGAGCGCTGATGAAGTGACGTCTGGACATGGCTAGATGGAGGAAGGATCCACCACTCTCGTACACGACGGGAGGGACATCAACGCATTAGAGCAAACGAGGTCACGGGGAAACAGGTCCTAAAAAAAGAGGGCATCCCGAAACTCGATGATGGAGTACCGGGATGGATCCCAAAAGCACCATGCCTTTCACCGACGCGAGACGCCAAGGAAGGTGCAGGGACAACAGCGAGGCTCAAGCTTGCCGCCTTGGTCTAGGATAGGCAGCAATACGATGGCCACACATCACCATACACGAGTCGGCAGAAGGTCAGCGCGCTCGCCACACCAGTGCTGGTACGGTGTGGACTGACGGTGAAGAGGTCCGTGGGGAATCCGGTTCTAGACCCACGTCATGTAGGTTATGGCTTCGAAGTAGAAGCCATCAGCAAGACCAAACTCGACATGCATGGTGCGGACAACGTCGGCCATGGTGTGGTTCTACCACTCAGAGACGCTATTTTGGGCTGGCGTGTAAGGCGTCGACGTCTCATGACGGATGCCACTGGAGCCGAGGAAGAGTGTGGTATCCCCCATAAACCCGCCACCGTAATCAGAGCAGAAGCAACAGAGAGGACGACCACACTCACGCTCAGCACGGATGAGCCAATCCCGATTGGTAGGGGTGACATCGCTCTTCTGTTGAAGACAAAAGACGTAGCGGTAGCTTGAGTAATCGTCGGTAAGGGTCAGGACATAACATCCGTGCTCCCCGACGGACTCCGTCGGAAGGAGACCCATGACATCAGAGTGGACCAAGTCTAGCGAGGTGGACACACGTGAGGACATGGTAGATAGATCGATGCATCTTCCCCTGAGCACACTCAATACACTCTGTGGGATATGGAAGTGGAAATGAGGCCGGGTCAAGGCTCGTGGTAGGCTGCGTGCGGAGCATGCTATCGACAGCGTCAGAGCGGACATGAAAGAGGCGGCGTAGCAGGAGACGTGTGTGTTGCAGAAAGATTGTGCTAGTAACGAATATGTGGCCGATGTCGGCCAATGGGGAGGGGACGGAGGGAGAAGCAGACAGGAACGATACGTGCCACAAGTTGTTACGGGCGGTGGCATGCAAGACAACACGACTACATGGACACAACAAATCAGTGGCAATACCACGCGACTGTAGTTAGTCCATACTCATGCGGTCAAGGGCAGTGACGGATAGGAGGCTGAGCTCAAGACTAGGGATGAAGAGGACATCAGTCACGAAGACATCCCCATCGGGGCCTCGGTAACAAAGAACACCGATGCCATGAACGGGCAAAACCTGTCTAGAGCATGTCCGAACCCCAGAGACATCGGTGATGGGTCCAAGGAAACTGAAGGCCTCGCGTGAGGCTATCATGTAATGCGTGGCCTCGGAGTTGATGATCCAGGTCTCGGCCGGATCTTGGACCGGTGTCGCCAAGTTGCTAACAGTTACATGGCAATGGACGAGGGACGTGGACGCGGTGGACAGGGGTGCAAAGCGGGAGTCCCAGTCATCCAGCCATGCGACATCATCACAAAGAGGAATAGGTGGAGAGGGCACGACAGAGAACGAAATGGATGAAGTTGCAGGGCACGATTGCAGCTCAGACTCTGCCATGCATGGCAGGGCAGGGTGACCAGCAACGAAGCAACTCACGCTTCCCTGGGAAGGAGGGCGAGGCAGTCCGAGATGGAGTGCGATGAACTGCTCTGAATGATGCTCGCACGTGGAGGGCCCAACAGAGTAGACCGACTCTCACATGACAGCACCGGAGTCCGGGAAGGAGGAGGGAGGCGCCGGTGACGGAATATCGGATGCCGACGATTGCGGATGATGCTACGGTGGAACTGTCAGAGTGTGAAAGGGAGCGGGCTGTGTAGACACAACAGGAGTTGCGACAGTCACGTCATCGGTGGTTAGGCGGCGCTCGCGCTGGTGACGCATGGTGGCGATGACGTGCGCTTAGTTTGTCAGGAGCGGACACGTGTACTACTCGTGTCCTGGCTGGCCACAGTTGTGGCAGACTAAGATACCACCACTAGATCCGCTCGACTGCTGCTGTGGGCCCTTGCCCTTCTTGTCCTTACATTTCTTCTTGCTAGATGATGAGGCGCCGGAGGACACAGCTGCTGCGGGGGCGCCAACAGCCACGGAAGCGACGGCAAGAGTGGCGATGACCTCCGTACGCTGGATGCAAGACTCCTGACGAGCCTCCTTGATGCGGAGAAAGAGCTCGTATGCCCAGGGCATGAGGGTGCCCTAGACAGCCATCACGGTGAGAACATCCTGGGTATAATGGACGAAGACGTCGGTGAACACGTCGATTGCGTCGTACTTGACGGTGAGGAGCGCGGATAGAGGGGGTGGTACAACGTCTCTCAGGCGGCGAAGGATGTCCTCCGCCCGCTGCAAGTAGGAGATGACCATCTCGGTCTCCCCCATATGCAGGGAGTTAAACTCCTGAAGCAGGAGGCTCGTCTTTGCCCCGCTAGAAAGGCGATGAGGACACGTGAGGATGTGTCACACCGCTGCGGGGTCGGGGAGGCCGCCATTGGAGAAGTCGTTAAGGAAGGGCCCGAGAGCAAGACTTGAAGCCGGAGGGGTGACGAGGATGAGGGCACATGCAGCATGACCAGCATCATACACCTGGTTGGCCTGGGTGGAGTCGTAGGGAAGGACGTAGTATGGCCACAGGCCCTCACCCTGCGCCCAGATGCGGAAGCTGACTTCCCAGTTCCGGAACTGCTCGCCAGCCTGGAGCGGCGGGGGTGGGGTTTCAAATTCCTTTGGCCAGCGGCCAACACCCAGAGCGGGGTCTAGGATTGAAGACAGAGTCTGCCAAGAAAATGGGTTAAAGTAGAACAGGGAGTGGAAGCGAAGTGTCAGCACACACAGTGGAGGAAAGTGGAAGCAGAAGCAATGAATAATGAAAGATGATTGATTGATTGAAAAGATGCAAAGAGTACATGGCAAACTATTCCTATTTGTACCTAGTGATACTCCTAGAAAACAATTGGAAATGGTTTCTAAGGAGGGTGGTGCGAGTCGTGTAGCCGCAACCACCGTGCTGCTACTACAACTATTGCTGGATATGGAGTCGCTTCGCGGCTCCACACAGCGGACCACACTTGTGGGCTACTGAGTCCGGGCAGAGGTATGAGACTACCAGGACGTTGTTTTCTGCAATGGTCATGTTGTGGCCGCTGTGTTGGTGCTGCTTGTAGTGGTGGAGTCACTTCGCGACTCCAAACTGGTCATTTTGTACCGAGGCAACCATCGTCGTGCAAGTGTGCTGCTCAGGGGATGCGGGTCATGGTCGGTGATGGCTCGATCATTGGTCTTGTTTGCGCGTAGTGGGGACCGCGCCACCCTAGCTGCTGACGGGACCGGCCGTTGTCATCGGACGTGGGCATTCTTAACGGCCGGGTATTCCTATCGGAGAGGCCTGGTCGGCTTTTCCACCAGTTTCATTGGGCTTCCGATGACTGCAGATGAACCCTCTTGGGGGTAGGGCAGATCGGTATTTTCTGCTACGAACAGTGGAGGTGTCGGGACCATTTTGGCACCGGAGAGGAGTATGAGAGAGAGAGACAGGATGTGTTGTGTGGTACTTGAAGAGTATTCTGACACAGTCTGCCTTTGGCGTTGGGTATGCTGCTGTGCTAAATATTGTGTAGCAGAGGAAATGACAGGACTAGCATGCCCGGGTGGAAGGAAGGGCGACGACTGCTGATGCTGCTACTGTTGCTACTACTGCTGCAGCGCCTACTATTGCAACAGCTGTGTCGGCGGCTGTAGTGCCGCTAGTTGCTATGCCAGCGTTGCGAGCTGCTAACGTATGGCAGCTAGCATATCTGTCAAGCCAGCATGGCTGACGACAGATTCTACAGGATGTTGGTGCTGTTGTGGCTGCTCCTACTGCTGTAGTTGCTGCTGTTGCTGCTACTGTTAGTATGGTTGCTGCTGCTGCTGCTGCTGTAGCGGTTGTTGCAACGGCTGCTGCTGCTGCTATAATGGCTACTGCTACTACTGCTGCAACTACTACTGCTGTTGTTGCTACGACTGCTGTAGCAGCTGCTACGACAGCTGCTGCAGCTGCTACTATTGTTACTGCTGCTGCTATTGCTGGTGCAGCGACGGCAACTATTGCTACTGTTGTTGCTGCTGCAGCTGCTGTAGTTGCTACAGAAAGGGGGGACCAAAAGGGTCCTCCCATAGAGGAGGACCCCTCCTCTGCAGGAGGACCAAAGATTTTGTTCGTGACATCAGTAGTGACGTCACTAGTGATGGTGACAGTGACATCAGCATTGCGGCTGACGTCAATAGGGACGTCAACAATGATGGCAGCCAAGGATGGCTGACATCAGCAGTGGCTGTCGCACTTCTACTGTAGCCGTTGCTACATTAGCTGCTTTGTTGTTATAGCTGCTCCTGCTACTACTATTGTTATTACTGCGGTTGTTGCTTCTATTGCTTCTATAGTGGCTGCTACAGCAACAACTACCGCTTCTACTATTGCTACTGCTGTTGTAGCGGCTTTTGCTGTAGCTGCTATAACTGCTGCTACTATTGTTGTTGTTACTGCTGCTCCTACTACTACTGCTACTAATGACGTCAGTAGTGACGTCAGTGGTGACATGAGCGGTGATGTCAGTGCTCGCAACTGACGTCACTACAGTTGCTGCTGCTAATGCTACAACGTTGTGGTGTGCTGGTGCTGTCGCCGTTGTCACCGCTGCCGCCGCACTACTGGTGTAGCTGCTGCGATTGTGGCAGCATCTGCTGTGGCTGCCGCTACTATAACAGCTCTACTTCTGCTGCGGCAGGTGCTGCTGCTATACTAACAGTAGTGAAGGTGGGGTTGCAGCCCCCAATCCTGAACTGTGGTGTCTGCGGGGTTCTCTGATTTTTCTTTTTTTTTCCTTTTTTTTTCTTCATGGTCACTACTCGCTGCTATTGCAGCTGCGTGCTGCTGCCGTAGCTCCTGTTGCTGCTACAGCTGCCGGCCACTGTTGCTACTGCTATTGCTGGCTGCTGTGGCTGCTGCCCGTAGCTACTGTTGTTGCTGCCCGCTACTGGCTGCTGCTTCTGTGCACTGCCAGCTGCTGTTGCTCGCTGCTGCTGATGTTGCTATTTTTGCTGGCTGCTGCTACTGCTCGCTGATCGTTGCTCACTGCTGCTCGTTGCTCACTGCTACTGCTACTGCCCGCTATCGCTACTACTTGTTACTCACTGCTCGCTACTTGCTGTTGTTGCCGGCTGCGGCTGCTGCCTGCTGTTGCTGTTGGTACTTGCTACAACAGCTGCTGCTTGCTTCAGCAGATGTTGCTTGTAAGTTGCGTGCTACTTGCTGCGTGCTACTTGCTACGTGCTACTGCTGCCGCACTGGCAACATCACATGCGCAGTCAATTTCCTGGTGGTTTCGTCGCCACGTACGTCGGCGCCGCTCTTGTGTCGGTCGGTCGTGCCGGTCGCGATTCCACCACCGCTACCACCGTTGTGGGGTCAGTGCTGATGAAACAATTTTTGCAGCATTTCTTCCGTTTCGGGAGCGTTTTGAAGACGCCACCCGGCGGGTCAACGCTACCAGATAAAATCCGACAGCATTTCTCCTACTCGGGCACGTTCTGGAGACCGCCGGCGTTGATAGGACCTGTTCGCCGGTGTTTTGCTGCTTCTGCTACACTTTGGCTCTGATATCAAGCTGGAAATCTAATGCAGCAAGTTGGGACAGCCGCGTTGTTGATGCAGCATGTGGGAATCCGCGCTCGTTGCTTAGGCTGCCCCCTCTGTCTGCTGCACCAGAGTCTAAGTCCGAGGGCTGTGATGTCATTACTCAAAAACGCGTGCGCCAGAGGTAGCGCCAGACAACAGCTGAAACCTGGAAATGACTGATTAGGAAGTGAGAATGAGCAACAATGGGAGACCCCACCAAGTTCTAGCTCCCCCCCAAACACGCGCGTCATGAGCTTTGCCTGGAAACTGGACTATACTACAATACGTATGCTGCAAACGCAGTCGTGCGGTCAGAATCACCTAGAAAATAGTAGCGGTGAGTTATAGTCGCATAAACCCAGGCGGCGTCTACGCTAGTCCCCGGTCCCAACAGTGCCCGAATAATATGAAACTTGGACCTTAAGCAGAACATCGCACTGCAGATGTAACAGTGCAGTCAGACCCAACACTGGACGCGTGCAGACAGCATATGCAGCGACAGTGCCTGCCGGCGGCACGACTGCCGAGGAGGTCTGCCGATGGAGCTGAGCACATTGGAGGGAGGAGGCTCCAGCAACATGCGTGTAGGCCTCAGCGTACATCGGCTCCACCAGACGACACGCTTGCAGCGTCGCGTCTCACCGTCAGTCATTTGCACGCTGATGTACACAAGCCGGGAGGACGCAACATAGTACAAAGAGAGATGCGTGGAAGCCAACAAATGTTTTGATGTTATTCGTTCAACTTCTTGACGGTACTAGAATTTTACAAAACCGCACCTAAAAAATTTTCAAGCCCCCAGACTATTTGGCGGAGCTCATCAAAACAGCCACTCATTGCGCTACCTCGCATGCGTTGCTTGACTTGAGCAATGAGGATCCAACATGTGCCTTATTCTTATTCTCGTCATTGTATATGTGTGTTCGACTCACTCGACACTTGTCATTGAAGCGCACTTACTTCTTAATACAAAGCATACATTTGTCCCAATTCCTCGAATCATCTATTGTCCCGCACCTCATCCATGTGAACCATCTGCGTTGCTCTCGGCGTACCACTTAGTATCAGAGCGCGGTGGCACTGGAGAGGCACCCGATGCATTAACTATCTTGTGACAACCTCCCACGAGTCTTCAATGAATCTCCACTATTCAGAAGATAGCAGACCTTGCGACGACAACAATGAACAAAGAAAGCGCGACTGGTGACAAGTTGTAGTCACCGGCAAATACTCCATCGATGGAGGATCAGCGGCACGTGAATACCAATGCTCTCCAGATGAACCAGACGGGGAAGGCAGCTTCCGTGGCGAATGGTACAAAACCGACGAACCCATCAGCCAACCTGGTGACAGACCCCATGGGCTCGGCAAACCCCTCACCCCCACCATTGCTGGTCGGATCCATGAGAAGAGCTCTACGGTTCAAACACAACCAGCCATGCTTCGTTTGGTCAAGAAATGAGTGACAATGGAGTTCGGACAAAAACCCTAAGTGTCGAGCTCACACACCTAGGAGCTCGAGTGGGTGAGTCTCGTGAAGCGAAGACCCACCCGTCTGGCCGGCGAGCGGAGCTCGCCTGCGCACCAACCTCGAGCGAGGACAAAGCCCTCGCATGTCACACAAAAGGGGCGGACTGCCCCGAGCCAAGTTTACCTACCAAAACTCAGTCAGTCTACCTAAACTAGACATGAACTAATCTAGGTTTCCAAGAGTGTACAAAGCTGTCCACACAGAAAGCTTGAAGACACTTCCAGGTTCCATAAGAATGCCAGCTGAGGCAATGCTGTGAGAGGGAGGCAAGCACACGAGAGACGCCGGAGGGCTCCCAGTGGTGGTCCGACGTGACAAGGGACCTCAACGTGCGTTGCCTCCGCTCTCTTGGTCAGCATGCCCTGCGCACTCAGGTCCACATCGGGGAGAACAATATATACAGAGAGGATTAATACACCCCCTTGGACATGAGTGCGGTGGGGATGCAGCCAAGGTGCTCAAGTTGGAGATGCAGTGCAGATGATGGGAGTGCCTTTGTAAGGAAATCGGCCAGTTTGGCGTCACCACTGATTGGACACACTTGTACAACACCTGCCTCCATTGCTTCTCGTACAAAGTGGTGCTCTACACTAATGTGCTTTGCCCGTGGATGCAACACACCATCGTTCTCAGCTATGCGGCGTGCACCAGAACTGTCACTATAAATTGCCACAGCATGCGTGTGTAGCCCCAACTCCTCAAGCAGTCGCACCAACCAGATGCATTCACATGCAGCTTCCCCCAATGCCATGTACGCAGCTTCAGCCACACTACGAGCCACACAAGACTTCTTTGCGCTTCGCCAAGACACTGTCGTACCCCACACACGAAATACATAGCCACCACGACTGCGTGCCCCACGATCTTGTGCAAAGTCACTGTCACAATACCCATCCAACAGCGGACTTGCAGAGGGTGCAAAGACCAAACCAAGCTCAACACATAACGCAGAAGCTTCAGCAATGCTTTGAGATGTGTGCTGCATGGCTTTTTATTGAATTGTACCAGCACATTCACGGTGCAGGAAATGTCAAGGCGTGTGGTGGAGGCAAGGTATGACAAACTGCTTGTGATTTGCCTGTATAGTATGGGGTCACAGTCCGGTCCGTAATCTATGGTGTTTGCATCCAGGAGGTGCGCGTACACATCAGAGCTCATCGGTGAGTGCTGTCGTGGAAGATGCTGTACCAGATGCTGAAAACGTGTCGTGAGATGTGCAATGAACCGTCCTTGGTGCAGGGTGAGAATGCGAGTGGTCTTGTCTCTGGTGATGGTCATGCCCAAAAAGTTCGTTGCATCACCCAGGTCTTTCATACTGTAATGAGTAGTGAGCAGTTTCTTTGTTTCTGAGATGAGGGAGAGGGAGGATGACAAGATTAGCACGTCATCCACATAGACTAACAAGGCAACTGGAAGACCATTATCCCAGCGGAGGAAGAGGGAAGGATTGCTGAGACTTTGAATGAACCCTCCCGACCCTAGTATGCACCAAATATCTTTGTTCCAACAACGTAGGGCTTGCTTGAGCCCAGAAAGAGCCTTGAAAAGCAGCCACACACGGTCTGTACCATCATTAAACCCTTCCGGTTGCTTGACGTACAATTCCTCCTACAGTGGGCCATTCAGGAAGGCGTTCTCTACATCCATTTGATGAATCTCCCAGTCTTCGCGTGCCACCACACCCAACAGGGCTCGGCTGGTCCCGTACTTCCCAACTGGAGTGTAGGTCTCTGTAAAGTCCTGGCCTGGTATTTGGTAGAAGCCCTTAGCCACCAGCCTAGCTTTGTACTTGTGGATCAATCCTGCCAAGTTCCTTTTGAGCTTGTACACCCACTTGGCATCAATGGCTTTGCGCCGGGTGGCAGGGGTACAAGTTCGTACACGCCATGCTCTAAGAGAGCATTCAAGTCAGCCACCATTGCCTTATCCCACTCAGCCGCATCGGCACGCCCCCTTGCCTCAGTGAGTGTCTGTGACTCCACAACAGAATGATCCACGTGGACTGGGCCAGCTGTGTGATAAAACTGTCTGTAGTTCACACGCGGGACATAGCGTGAGGAGCGTCGTAATGGCGGTGGTGCAGGCGTCCTTGCATTCTCTGTGCTGTTCTGAGACATGTGAGGGTATAACTCAGGGGGTGTGTGGGGAGCGCTCAAGTCTGTACTCAGTAAGTCAGCGGGTTTCAGTAGGTCTGTGGGTACAGGCGATGACATTTCGGTGTTTCCTTGTTGCTTTGGGTGCCCACAGCGTACAATGGGTCCATGAGGAACAAACAAAGGCACAGTCACATAGTGTGGGTACTTTTCAGGGATGGTGATGTGTGGGACGTTGCACAAAGTGAGAAACTCTTTGTAGGACATATGCTCCAGAAAGGAGGCATCCCTGCTTTCAAGGAAGCTGTGATTGATGGGGTCCCGGAAGCGCCATGCTTTTGATGTATGTGAAACCCCTACAAGGACACACCAACGACCTCGTGGGCTGAGTTTATGGTCTCTTTGAGGTTGTGCAAGCCACACGCTTTCCATAGTGCCCCACACCCTCGCTGGTCTTAAGTCTGTCTTTACTTGGAACCATCGCTCCCACAGCATGACTGACTTGGGCAGAGGCCCTTGCGGCACCCTGTTCCACACCCAAGTCACATATTTGACTGCTTCTTGCAAAAACCCAAACGACAGACCAGACTCATTCAACAGAGTGCGGAATGCATTACCGAGGGTCCTATGCCATCTCTCAGCCACACCGTTCTGTTGTGGAGTAAATGGTGCGGTTGTTTGGTGCCCTATACCTTTGGCTTTCAGTTCTGCTTTCAAGGAGCCCATGAACTCTCAGGTCCACATCGGAAAGAACAATATATACAGAGAGGATTAACAGTCAACATCTGACACGATGGGAGGCACCGGACGACAAGCACAAATAAATAAATCCATGTACCAGAAGTTGGGACTCAAGAGCATCAACGCCTATCTGCTCCAACAACGCAACGCGACAACGGAGGAACTTCGGTTTTCCCATGTGCATGAAGCAGTACGCACAGAGATAAATATCCAACTATTGAGTGAATCCCATATTCGACCAGCACTTCCAGAGCTGTCCAAATCCGCAAACTCGAAGGGACCAACCGTCAGGTTGTGACTGACTCGTTTGGAGGTGTACACCACTGCTCCGGTCAACAACGACAAGAAAACAATTGACCGCGGGGCCTCACTTTTGCATGACACGGCTTTGAGTAGGTGGGCTGAAGTAAAGACCAACGGAGCACCAACATGAGACCGATGGAGCCAAATCAACAGCTCACGTGACCGCTCTCATATGGCCAACCGCAGGCGTACTACCTCTCGAGTAGATAAATCTGATGTGGCACGTCTCCCTCACACCACCGAAACATGGGGCAACTTCGCACTCACTACACTCACCGGCTTTACAAAGCTCAACGATTATGTGATGCACGATATGGGCTCGACCACCTCCATCAATAGTCCAGCGTGACAACATACCTGTGGCATTTCAGTAACATCATCATCGGCAACGATCCCCAAAAAATCTAATTCTACTACAAAACGGCCTCAAACGATACATTTTGTGAGTAATAGCCCTTCTAGCTTAAAGGATGACCTTTGGCGAGCGATCACAGCAGCCGATCATATCAACAACGCTGACTACAATGCTTGGATGCACGAATCCAACAGCTGGTGACTCCAAAGCTACAATCCTTATCGTGGCGGAAGAAAATTTTAGTCAACAAGAACTTTGTCTTCGATGGAGATTGATGGCTTTCATCAACGTGATCAACGGGATCAACAGCTTTGCTAGACTGGAGGGAAGCTGGGTCATACCTTGTGTGACTGCCGAAAGCGACATCAACAAGCAAAAAAGGGAGAAAAGCCACAGAGAAAAAGTGAGGAGTCGGGAAACGACAAAGGACAGGAGTACATGGTGAAGCTCCTGTTTGGTCAGAAAATTCTATGCCGACTGATTGCCCATGTGTGTGCCTCACAGTGCCGCAGATAAGGGATTCTGGGATCGCAAAATTTGGCGAGGGATGCGAGGACGGCCGACCGCCAATAATGCTATGAGTACAACTGAGGGATTGTAGAATTCACAAAACGGGTTGTGCACTACTTGATGGAGCGTCTCACAAATTTGTAAGCAACGACATGATTCAGAAGCTGGGTTTGCAGACCGAACTTGGAGTGTTTGAATGAAAAACTGTCAAGATATGATTACAGATCCGTCAACTTTGTGAATCCCTCCAATTGTAAATTGAGAATTTGCACGACGTCACAGTCTCGAGGAATTTCCCAATGATTGACCAAGAGAGTGGAAGCAACGCACGTTGAGGTCCCTTGTCACGTCAGACCACCACTGGGAGCCCTACGGCGTCTCTCGTGTGCTTGCCTCCCTCTCGCAGCATTGCCTCCGCTGGCATTCTTGTGGAACCTAGAAGTATCCTCAAGCTTTTTGTGTGGACAGCTTCGTACACTCTTGGAAACCTAGAATTTTCCATCTCTAGTTAGGTAGACTAAGTGAGTTTTGGTAGGTAAACTTGGCTCGGGGCAGTCCGCCCCTTGTGTGTGACATGCGAGGGCTTTGCCCTTGCTCGAGGTTGGTGCGCCGGCGAGCTCCGCTCACCGGCCCGATGGGTGGAACTCGCTTCACGAGACTCACCCACTCGAGCTCCTAGGTGTGTGAGTTCAACACTTAGGGTTTTTGTCCGAAATCCATGACCGCCATGCAAAACTGAGACGTTCTCACTCATTTCTTGACCAAACGAAGCATGGCTGGTTGCGTTTTAACCGTAGAGCTCTTCTCATGGTATCAGAGCCACTTCCATGGCCATAAATGGACGTCTAGGAGCAGCGTGGAGCAGGAAAGGTGGTGACCGAGTCACGCACGGGTCTAGATCCGCACGGCCGCCACAAAAGCAAGCCGTGCGAGTGACTAGAGGCCATCAAATCCCTCCCCTTAGGCTGCACGTGGACAGTAGAGGCGGCAAGAGGCAAGGGGAAGCCCACAAATGTAGGAAAAGCATGGGAGGGAGAGCCCAAGCACCACAACCGCCCTTAGAGGCAGTGGCAGGGTCCCTTGGTCCACAGACAAGGTGTACAGGTCGTAGGCGGCCTGAGCAACACAACTAGGTCAAGACAAGGCGATTCCCACGAGCGAAAGGCATGCGACAGAAAACTGGGCCCAAAGTGGGCCTGGCGAATTGCTGCCAAAATTTTGTTCGGCTACAACGAGGACAACTAGGCCCCACGTCGCCATCCTAGGACTCACCTGGACCTACAGGAGTCATGAGCCAAGCGGCATCAGCACCAGGAGGGCATGGTGCCGAAGGCAATGGTGGTCACTCTACTGGTGGCGGTGCTGGCATCGGCGCCGGCGCTAGTGGGAGTGCCGGTGCTGTCACGGTCACGTGGGAAAACCTTAGTAGGACCATGTCTCAGAAGGACTTGACGCCGCCCGCCTTGGGTGCACGAGAATTCCTTGCTTGGAAGGACGTGTTTCTCATGTGGGCGGCGGAACACGGGTTGGAGGAGCTGTACCTTTTCCCACCCGCTGACGAGACTGATGATTGCGTTCTGCTGAGGGCTTTCAATGCCCTGGTTCGAGCACTACCGGACAAGTAATCGTATGCCATCCGCCATTTTTGTTTTGGTGACAAAGGGGAGGACCCAGCGGATCCTCGCAGTGGTGCCTCTCACCCCTATGAGACATGGCATCATCTTGCGACGCTTCATGAGGAACGGGGAATGCCACTGGTAATCTCCCTACGTGACAGACTCCGAAACCTGTATCCCAAGCCGGGGGCACTGATAGCTGAGTACTGGGACTTGACAATGGATCTCCGTCGCCGCATCCTTGGGCTTGGAGCTTCCTGCCCAGTGCTCGAATGGCTGGACCCCGTCCTGTTGCACCTTGGAGAGTCATACAGAGAGTTTCAACAAGGCCTTTTGCGATGTCTACGAGGACATCCTTCATGGAGAGGAGCGAGAGACCAACACCCCAGCTCCCAGCGCCTTCGTCCACCAGTCCTCGTCAGGAGCCGCCACTGGAGCTGGATAGGGAGGAGGCAGAGGCGGAGGAGGCTCGAGTCATGGAGGATCAGGCACAAAGTCAGGCGAAGGATGGGGTCGTGGCCGGGGCGGTAGAGCAAGGGGCACCTGCAACTATTGTGGCAAGCATGGCCACTTCTGGCATGCCTGTCCAGACCTGCTGTGCATTATGACGCCACAGCAGCAGCAGCAGCCGCAGCAGAGATTTGCCCCTCCGGCACTCCGCCCGTAGCATGGGCACCATTTTCAGCCTCCAGCATGGTCTACGCCAATGACAGTGGGACCCAGAGCCCCTCTACCCTTTGGTGGCGTCACCTACGCACCACCTCCGATGCAGCTGGTGGCGGGCCCGCCGCTCTACCAAGGGCCATTCCCCATGTAATAGGGTCCCTTCTACGTTCCACCGAACAGAGTTGCCTCGGTCTCCTTGCCAATGTGGGCGCAGCACGTCTACGCAGACATGGCCGAGTCACAGCAGCCCGCAGCAGGAGCACCTGTGACTGGGTGGACGGCGCCCATGCAGCTGCAGACCCCAGAACCCACGGCAGTGCCACAGTCGTCAGGTCAGCGATTGGTGCACACTCATGTCACCACATTGCACTCACTCCCGATGCATGAATGGCTGTTTGACATTGCTGCGTCGCATCACATGTCACCACATCGCCAGCTGTTTGCGTCGCTGTATGTTGTGAATGATGTAGAGGGTGTGAAAACAGGGTCTGGGGAGGTATTGGCAGTTGAAGGGGTGGGCACAGTGGCATTGCAAGCACTCGGTGGGGTGCTCTGGCTGACTGGTATTTTGTACGTTCCCAAGTTGAAAGTAAACCTGCTGTCTGGGGGTCAGCTAAATTGCCAAGCAAACATGTCCACTCTCACGCAGAAGCAACGCTGCATGCTCTTTGATGCTGCTGGTGCACTGCTGGTTGATGCCCCCCTGCACGCTGACATGCTTTACCGACTCACCCTCTTTCCACGGGTGTAAACCCATTCACACAGACCACATGCACATGTTATCACGGCCACTCATCCAAAGCACAAAGATCTGCTGCACCGTCGATTGGCACACATCAATGTTGAGTTAATCACGGACATGATCAAACACACAACAATACATGGTCTCCTGCATACAGACTGCCCCCATGGCTTGAGTACATATTTATGTCTTGATTTTCAGGAAGGCAAGGTTCACAGACAAACCTTTCCCAGATCAGAGAAGGGATGCAAGGCACCTCTTGAACTTGTACATGCTGATCTGACAGGACCCATGCCCGTGCCTTCAGTCCAGTATGGGTCACAATACATTCTAAAACTGACAGACGAATTCAGTCACTTTCGCTGGGCGTTTCTGCTAAATTCCAAAGCAGACACTCAACGAGCCATTGCAGAGTGGATACCTCTCGCTGAGCATCAGACTGGCTACAGGTTGCTGAGACTGTACACAGACATAGGATCGGGGAAGATTTCCTAATCCAGCACAATCTGCTAGTGGATTGGAGGAGTGGATCAATCTACGTCAGCATAAGTGGCAGAAGATGACACGTGCCTCTAGTGAGCCACAACACGGTGACATTTACAAGAAGCAGCAGAGGTGGAAGTAGTATAGGAAGTTGCGGTAGCCACCAAACGCCAACCGATATCTTTTGACGTGGCCAAAAGATATCTATGACGCAAAGCTCAAGCCTGGCTAAACCACGAGGAGACTGGGGAAGCAGAAGAAATTGTAATTATCAAGGCAACCACAACGAGTTGGACACTTGAGAAGTTTACAACCATACCATAGGAGTTTACAACACTCGTCAAGGAGTTCAAAGGGGTTTCTCTGGTTGAACTGTCCCAAAAGCTAGCTCTGGAACAAAACGTTGAACATCAGGTAGACCTTAAGGCAGGAAACAGACGGATAGTAAAAGGGACCTATTGGATGATCGGTCACGACCTGACCAAACTCAAGAAGCAACTAGACAAAATGCTGGATCAGGGATTCATCAGACCTTCCACGTCACTGCATGCGACACGTGTACTTTTCGTGAAAAAACTGTATAGATGAGGATGTGCATGTAATAATGAGCATTGATTGACATCACCATCAAGAACCGCTACCCCCTCTCGTGAGTAGACAAACTTTTTGACCAATTTTACAAAGAGAATTCTCAGCGAAATTGAACAATGTAGTGGCTATCATTAGATATCTGTATCTAATAAGGATGTCAAAAAGACAGCGTTCAATGCCACGTATGGATGCTTTGACTTCACGGTCATGTTGTTTGGTCTCACAAACACCCCCGTAATATTTATGGCATCAATGAACAACATATTTTGCTCAACCTCGATGAATTTTTCATCATGTACATCACCGACATCTTGGTATACTGATGCATCCCAGAGGAGGACAATGGACAACTCCAAGAGGTTCTTGAGATCATAGAAAGATAAAAAATCTTGAAAATTCTCAAAATTTGACTTGGGTTGTCGTTTGATCGAGTTTTTGGGTCACATCATTGGTGGCGGATGGATCACCATGGACCCAAAAAAGGTGGAGGCAGTCAGTGGTTGCGTGACACCAGCCAATGTTCGGGTCGTCAAAGTGTTTCTTGGATTCTGCAATTACTACCATTGATTCATACATGGTTGTGCTCAAGTGTCAGTACCTCTCTCCGATTTCACTCGTAAAACTACCAAGTGGAATTGGGGAGACAGCAAACAAGAAGCATTTGACTATTTGAGAGACGCTCTTACCTTGAAGCCAGCCTTACCATTGGCGGATCCAACGGCGGATTACATCATGGCCACTGAATTGTCCGATTGAGCCATTGGAGCCGTTCTCTTCCAAGACAACAGTGGTGGCAAGGAATCAGTAGCATATAATTCTAGAAAACTGCACGGGTCAGAACTCAACTACACGGTGTACGAAAATGAAATGCTTGTAGTCATGCATGCGTTCAAGACATGGTGGTGCTACTTGGAATGCTAACGATGCATCGTTCGTACTGAGCATAATGCCTTGTAATACCTCATCCAAATTTGAGACGTCAACAAACTCGATGGATGGAGATCCTCGAGTCTAGCTTTGACTATGACATCGAGTACCAACCTGAAGAAAACTAATCCGGTAGATGCTCTAAGCCAGGGATCAGAATCGATGGCTGAGATAACACGCTACTCATGGAACGAGACCCGTACCTCACAAGGTTGTTTGTGAAGGGATATTATGAGTTCGGTGGATACGACAAAACCGGGATTTGAAGACCCCTATTGGAGAAGATGATTTAATCACTGGAACTTCATCACACCAAATGAGTTGCTATGGAGAATGTCATTGGAGGAATGCCACGCCACCAGTCCACGAGGACACTTCAACAATGAAAAAATGCTCAAGAAGTTGGCTAATTAATACTATTGGGACACGATGTTGACCAACATGTCAGCTTATTGAAAATCGTACGACACCTATCAGAGACAAAAATCCCGTCGCACAAGGCAACCCCGTCTACTCCAACCACTCCCTCTTGTGACCAAACTATGGGTCACCATCAGCATGGACTTCGTGTCAAGATTATCTACCACTCTCGAGGGCTCAGATGTCATTCTCGTGGTGGTGGACAGATTTTATAAAATGTCATACTTCATCCCAACAACGACCACCATCACGGCTGCACCATGTGCCACATACCATCATCAACAACAAAGATGACTGCTTCACAAACCGTTTTTAGCAGAAAATGACAACGCATTATGGTAGTCGGATTCAACTATCTATGGTTTTCTATCCTCAAACCAATGGGAAAATCAAGCAAACCAATCACATGGTTGAACAACTCATCTCTAAAATTTGCAAGCCACACGACACCGATTGGGCAGCAAAAATGCCGACCATCAATTTCGTATACAATTCCGCAACTTCCACCGGAACGGGTAAAACACCATTTGAGATGGTTTAGGACAAACTTCTCGCCACACCGGGAGGATTACATAGTTAGAGCAACATCTACATGGTTAATTTTTACCACATTGATTTTTAAAGCATTTAAGAGGAAACACAACAGAACCTCATGAAGACACAAGTACGTATGAAGCAAGTGGTCGACAAACATCGTAGCGATGTCGTGTTTTACGTGAGTGATTGCGTTCTCCTCAACTTGGTGACCATCAAACTACAAGGACATGACTTTGTGAAGCTCAAACCCAGAATTTTGGGTCTGTTTGAGATTGAATGGATACAGGTCCCTGTCGTCGCTCGGCTTCGTCTACCTGAAAGTATGACAATCCACCCCGTCTTCTACATGAGCAAGCTCAAGCACTATCAAGACCCCAGCACACACTTCCTCCATAAAAACGTTGTACCATTATATCCTGTTCAAGTGGCCGGGGATACTGAGTACGTGATTGAATACTTCCTCCGATATTGACATTGTGGAAATTTTCCATGTATCTGGTCAAGTGACGCGGTTATGATGCTACGCACAACAGCTAGGAGCCCTATGACGAACTCTGTGGTGTCGACCACCTGATCGGCGGCCACTATCGTCATTACTGGTCTACGTCTGCTTATGTGCTAGGACGTTGTGGCTAAAAGGGGAGGAAGTGTTCCACCTCTGACATCCACGTGTCCCCAAACTCCACAGATGGGTATTTATATTATTACAATCATAGCCCACCACGTGATGACCTCCAAATTTTCACGCCGATCGGCCGAGGGAATTTTGGCCACCTGTCTTGGCCTCTATTGTTTTGTACCAGAAGGTGCTGAAAACTTTGACCACTTTCTGAAAAGGTTAAGAGCAGTGTCACTAACCATATCAATGTTTCGATATTGTTCAATGGACTTATTGACTTCGGTGGACGTTTATAAAACCACGCCTTGGTAGTCTTCAATCCCCCCTGACTTCTTGGTAGGGCTTCTTGAAGCAACCACTCATGGTGTAACCTTGTACGCGTCGCTTGGCTCGAGCACCGAGGATCCAACAAATGCCCCATTCTGATTTGCGTCATTGTATATGTGTGCTCGACTCATCCCCTTGATTTTGCAAGGTGAGAGGGCCGAATGGCCCTCTCGCTATATTCCTCTCCACTTATTCTGAATCTTCCCGGTTCATGTCCAACAAGCAGGGATGCTAGATAATGGGGCATCACTGTCTTAGAAAAAGATGAAAATTTACATCACCGCCTAAACATGGACATGTTCACGACACTTTGATCCAAGATGTAGCTTGTTGAACAACATGGCTCGCAGCCTCCTTCCTTCAAGCTGGAGCGTCCGCACGATAATTATGTTGGAAGTTCCCAACCTCCTATTGTCGTCCATCCATGAATGCCGTCGATTGGGAATGGTGTTTACTTTTGGCGCGTTCAAGTGGTGGCCCTTGCCACGGGTCAATTTGTGCAAGCTGTCAACTTACTTTTTTACTCACTGGGAAAGCGAGATTCGGACCACCATGAGTTATGTTGAGGTCTACAATCAATCAACTGAACAAGGTATTCCCTAACAACCCATGACTGAAGAGTACGCTCTCAGTGTTGGAGTAGACGAAGGACCTCGTATTGGCCGTTGGAACAAGAGTTATTGTAGTGGTTGAATGCTTTCTTTTGTTGTGAATGGAGCCAACATGCTCACATGAAGTATGTCATCTATATTCATACTCAGTGGATGCTGCAATCAGTTTGCCACTGGCATAATTTATACAACGATGGAAAATGAATCAAAGGACTTTGGTAGACGTTTTCGCATTCCTGGGGACTTCAGCCAAAGGCTTCTACTACTAAGCAACTTCTTGTCACAGATATCAAATGATATCTTATGGTACCTTTTGTCAGTATATGATTTTTTGTCGATTTTGAGTTGCTTGAATGTGGCTCTTTATTTCTTGTAACAAGGAATCTATGCATTTGGAAAAGGCTTGAGTAGAAAGAATATGTCCTTCACCAGTGAAGAGTGCACCGTTGAATGCCGACCATTTTTAACACAAACAGTGTTAACTATGTAGACTCATTCACTGAGTTCATCTATTCAAACGATACTGTTGCTAGGAATTAATTCCAGTCATTCATGATAGGATCCATGTATATCTAGAGCATATGCTCTATATACCAATGCATGTGCTCTGTTTGTCCGTCAGCTTGAGGATGAAATACTGTCAAAATTTGAGACTCGCTACCAAAGTATTCGTGCATATTTGGCCAAAACATTACCAGTAAGTTTTCTATTTTAATTGGAGATGATGTGCAATGGTAAGTCGTGGTACTTCATGACACCCTAGAGGAAAAGACAATTAGTCTCGTGTGTGTTCACATCAATGGTGGTATGAATGAAACATGTCGTATTTCTTACAAGATCCACCACCAATGATATTGCATCGTGTCTGTGGGCCATGTCCAGAAGACCAGTAATCAAATACAAGCTGATGTACTCCCATGGCATCCCACAGATAGGAAATTGTTGAAGAAGTCTTGCAAGCTTTTGGCTTTTGGATTTTTGCAGCCTTGTTCCAAAGACGCGAGTCATCCCATGCAATACTTACGGACAGCAACACTCCATCCTGGTCATCAATAGTGGTCCGAGAGTGCTTGTACCATCTCTTGATGTCCCACAATGCCTGCCACTGGTAGGTTGTGGAACTGGAAGAGAATATTTGCTCGATGGTCTCCCAAGTCCAGCACAACGACTTGTTCTCCGTGCTAGTAAATTCTTGTAGCCTCAAGAAACCTGTACTTGTCTAGGTTTTGAGTGTCGTGAAACGAAAAATCCACACACTATCCCATTCAGATCCTGTTTAAAAAACCTTTGTACTAGATAATCTCTCGAGATGGTTACCGCAGAGGTGCAGGGAGACGTGGTATTTATATTGTGGCTATAGCCATGGTTGTAGAATATCCACCGACCTTGGTGGTTGTTTCAATTTCTATGGGATGTCTGCTTAGTGGATCGACCAAGTTGATGTGTCCTCGTCGATGTCCCCACGTGAAAAAAAATAACTCAGGTAATCACACCAACTTGCCTGTCGTCTTAACAGGCTTGGTTGTATTTGGAAAAACACCAACGGATTGTGGTCGGTCATGACCGGCATGACCCCCTTAGCACCCTCGAGGTAACAATGCAATATCTTGAAAGGACATAGGACAGCGAAGAGCTCTTGATCACTAGTCGTGCATAGTGTCTCTAAAGAGATAAGCTTCCACCTCTCATATGCAATTGGATGACCACTATGCATGAAGACTACTTCAATTCCTACTACCACTGCATCACATCCCAATTCCCACGGTTTTGATGGATCCCGAGGAGCTAAGATGGACTCTATGGAAAAAAGTGACTTCACCTTAAAAAAATCATTCTCGTAGTCAACTATCCATTCCCAACGCATGTGTTTTTATGTGAGCTTGGTTTACAGGGCTACGAGGGTCAAACATCCCTGCATAAACCATGAAAATTATTTTACAAATTCGACAAAATACATAATCTGTCCATTTTTTCTGGGTGCAGCCATTCCATTAAGGCTTCGACCTTTCAAGGGTTGACATAAATACCATCCTTTTTTACTATTTTTCCGAGGTATTTGAGCTCATATTGTGTAAGCCAAAACCATCTTCATGTAAAATGTTTACTCTCGGAGGATCATGAGGACGTCATGCAAATATTCTATGTGCTCTTCCTTTGATCTGGATAAACGTAAAACATCGGTTTTGTTAACCAGGACAAGCTGACTGAGTTGCTTGACAAACGTTGGATTCATTTTTCCTTGGACGTTTTTAGGGGCGTTCATTTGCATAAAGCACAGATGCCAAAGTTGTTTGTGTCCCATGTGCATCTGGAATGTTGTTTTGGGTGCATCATCTTCAGATGTGAGGCTCCCTAGGCCCATACAACGAGTCCGCTGTTGCTGTAACGAACGCCTCCCGACAATCCCTCCCCTCCTTAGTGCCTTTCCCTAACCATCCTCTCAGTTTTCCTCCTCCCAGGACGTGTCTGTTGCCACCCAGGGAAAGACGGAAAAACAAAGGCATGGTAAGGGGCATCAGCAGCAACAATGGCAGGGTCCGTAACACCTCGGTGGTGGCAGTGGACGTTCATTTTACTACTACAACTGTGGGGGTCCACATCACTACATGGAGCATGCACAACCCCTCGATTGGATGCGGATCATGCGAGGCCTTCAGGCTACACATACCCAGCAGTCGACTCTCTCCATTGCCATCCAGACCTGCCGCATGAGCACGATGATAGCTGACCCTCCACCCGCATTCAGTGACACTAATATCGCAGACACCTGAAATCACATCATCATGGAGCTTTGTCTCCTTCTGGCACTTTGCACTCAGGGGGGTGCGAGTGTGTTAACACAGATGTGTTGTTCGTAGTCTACCGATACTGTTACGTTAAGGGCCCGTGATGATGCATGTGGAGGAGCATCAACTACCTGAGATGACTTCAGGCTTGATTGTACAGAGTGGTTGGACGAGTCCCAGATTTGTGCTGTCCATAGTGACTTTTTCGTCCCTACTGAGCATCCGGCAACTACAGAGGGTTCTTTGGCCTGATTCTTAGTCTCAACAACGGGTTGTGAGGCAAGTGGTACCTGGATCATTGAATCTTATGCCACTCACCACATGACCTATCGTCACGTTGACTTTGTTGTCCTCGTGCCTGTTGGGTCTGTTCAATCTGGTAACATAGGATCTGGTCCGTCCTTGCTAGTCCAGGGGATTGCGGTCGTGCACGTTGATAGTCTGTCTGTCGTGCTCTATGTTCCTGTTGTGGAGCTCAATGCACAATTTATTTGTGCTGACACTTGGATGGGTCTCTCTGCTGAGAAACCTTCTCACTCTGTCACTATTTCTTCTTTTGATATACGTGTTGTTGAGGACCCATACCGGGTCGATCACCTCCCTCCCTCTATGCCTCCTTCCTCCTCCTCTTCTACGTACATGTTTTTGATTGGCGTGCTCTCCCATGCGTACCAGCGCTTGTTGTATCACCGCCTCTATCACATGAGCTCAAACACAGTGTCCAAGCTCATTTGGATACCGCTTGACCTTGGTCTTGACGCGACTTTTTTTTTAATGCCACCCAAGACTGATTGCCTCTTTTGCATTCAAGGTAAGATGTATCTCTACACTTACCCTGACTTCGCCTCCCTAGCATTACGCCCATTGGAGCTAATCCACTTAAACCTCTTAAGTCCTCTCCTAGGCGAGTCCCTCTCAGATCGGGGTCGATATGTCCTCACCCTGACTGATGACTTCACTCGGATGTGCTAAGTCTATAGCCTCTACCACAAGAGAAATTCTGCCCTGGCAGTCCGCCTTTTGTTGGTGATGGTTGACCACCAGTTTTTTCACACCCTTTACATGTTTTGCTCGGATTGTCGTGGTGAGAGTTCTTTTTTTTTTTTTTTTTGGTTTTTAAGATTGTCCAGGCAGAAAATCCCTCCCACCGGGCTCCCTTCCGGAAGCGGTTACCTTGGTGACTGTTTGATCCGATCAGCTTGGGTCCGATTCGGCGTCGGCGTGGTGAGAGTTCTTAAGTGAGATGGATACCTACTTTGCTGAGCACGGTGTTTTTCACTAGCTTTCTTCTCCCGTTACACCACAACAGAATGGTGGATCTGAGCATTGAAACTGCACCATGGAGGATGTGGTTCGTGCCATGTGGTCTGAGTGCTGTCGTTTGCAGTCCTTTGCAATTGAGAGTTTCTCCTACGTGACGTGGATCTAGAACTGCCTACTGCATGGTCCTCTATCCGACCATGTCACACTGTACGGGTTATGGTTTGGCCATCGCGTCAATCTTTGTCTCGCTCACGTTTGGGGATCTTTTGCATGTGTCTGGTATAACGAGGACTAGCAGGGGTCCAAGGTCTCACCTCGGGGTCACATGGGTGCCTTCCTTGGCATCTCCACATGGTCAAAGGCTTGGCACTTTAGGGACCGCTCGCCATTGCATTGTCGATTCTCGAGACGCTCTCTTCTATGAAGCTCACCCCACCCGCGACCTGAGTCATTCCCCTACGGCACACCTGATCATACGGTCGCAACTGTTGTGCCAACGTTCACATGCTAAGGCTGCCACAATAGGAATTTTTGCGACTGCCAAGGGCACAGTGGCAGCCGATGCGGCTGTTGATGCTACGACTGAAGCTCTTGTGGATGCGACTGTACGGCAGCTACACTAGTTCCCAAAGCTGCGGGTGCTGCTGTAAGAAGAGTGGCGGGCGGGTACTACTGTTGGTAGAGCTACAGATGCAGCCAGCGACGCTACTGCAGCTGCTCCCACCGTTGCCGTTGTGCTTAAGAATACACGAAAAATGAGACAAGCGGGACGGAAGAATGCAGGCAAGAGATGGGGCGCAACCCACGGGTATGATAACGTCCGTGGATATGTCCGTGCGAATGCCAACGCCGCAATGCAGCCCCGCGTGGTCTTGAAGGCAAGGACTACGGCAACGGGGTACTGTAGCTGGCAAGGGCCCGGCCTTGGCGGAAGAGAAGAGAGCGGCGGCTGCACTTTCGACAATGGCGATGGTGGATCATCCCACGGCCAGGACTGGGTGTTCAAGAGCAAATGTGCCTTACTCTCTTACTACACTGCTCTGATACCAGTGGGCAATAAGAGAGATAAGAGAGGGGAAACTCCATGGCTCCTTCGGTCTTCTTTTGTTATACCGGTGGCATCTCTTCTCATTGATGCTGCCATAGCAACGGCAGCGACCTTCGCGACAGTGGCTAGAGCATCTAGGGAACCTGCATCGACCTCAGCCGGATGTGCCACTGAGTCTTACACCGAAGCTGCCGTCATCATTGGCCCAATTGCTGCTACAGCCGCTGATCTTGGTACGTAGGTTTCTGCTGCCGCAGCTGCCATCGCTTCCAGCACTGTGGCTATTCCCACAGCTGCTGCCACCGCCGTCCCATCCATACATACCTCTAAACGCTTCGTGATTGTGTCCTCTTCTTCAACCTCATTGGCTGCCATCAGTCTAGCCACAGCTGCTTTTTCCGTCGCTACAGCCGTCACTACTCTAGGTGTAGCGTCGGTGGCCGGTATTCTTGCCCTGATCGAACCGGCTATTGCTACTGTGACAGTTCCCTCTGCTACCGCCGCTGCTACAGTTCCTTCCTTCTTTTCTCTTCTTCGATCTCCTACAGCTTGATGCCCCGTCTTGGTGGCACCCGGTGTTCTCCTTCCTGAATGTTATTGTGCTCGCTGCTGTGCCTTTTTATTGGGTCTAGGATTAGGATCTATCTTGCAGCACTCCCTCTCTGTGTGTATGAAACTTCTTATTTTCCCACACCCACTGGGGCGGGGAAACTTTGCCAATTGTTTTTCCAACAGAGCCCCACTCCCGTCACCATGCCATGTGACAATGATTCTATCATCCCAGACCTCTAGGGCCAGCTTAATCGTGCTCTTGAGGCCCAGTGTGAGGCTGAGGATCGCCTCAAGCTGCAAGAGGACAATCATGTAGCCTTTGCTGATGAAGTTGCTGCCATTGTCCTCAAGCATCTGCATGTCGTGTCCGTCTCTGCTACTGCTAACTCTACTATTGTTTCTGGCTCTGGTGAATCTTCTACTATTGGCACCGATGCTGCCGCTACAGCTGTTGTCGCTCCCATTGCTCCTTGCCAGCATGACATCTTCTCCCGGCCATCTGTCCAGTCTTGCGATCTTGCCTTCTCTTCCTGAGAGGTGTGTTTCAGCGCTTGGGCATAGGGCGAGCGTCTCTGGGAGTATTACTCCCCTCCTGATCCCTTTGCCAATCCTCCTTTCACCTCGCTCCCTACTGAAGCTGCTTGTGTTGTCCGCACTCTCATCCTTGCCGCCCCTACATACCTAGTGCATGATGTTGGCACATTCAACGCTGATCCCTTTGCTGGTCGCCTTGCTGACCCCGTTGCCACTTACGCCATGTTGCGTTGCCGTTCGACCATCACTGGCCAGGCTACACAGAGCGCTCTGACTGTGCAGTTCAACACCCTCTTCATGCACGCCAATGAAACCGCTGATTCCTACTCAGCTTGTGGTCTCAAGCTCCTTCGCGAGCTTGATGACATCGCTCCTGGTCAGCTGTCTGATTTTTTTACCATGGTCAACGGGCTCATCCCAGAGCTCTCTGACCTTCTTCACAACGTCAAAGCCGACAAGCTCCAGCGTCTTGCCCTTCGAGCATGTCCCCCCCCCCCCACGACCTCCTGGGGTTGGCGCCCTATGGGAATTTCACTACTGAGCGCCTTGCTGCCTAGTGGACTAGCCTTGAGANTGACATCGCTCCTGGTCAGCTGTCTGATTTTTTTACCATGGTCAACGGGCTCATCCCAGAGCTCTCTGACCTTCTTCACAACGTCAAAGCCGACAAGCTCCAGCGTCTTGCCCTTCGAGCATGTCCCCCCCCCCCCACGACCTCCTGGGGTTGGCGCCCTATGGGAATTTCACTACTGAGCGCCTTGCTGCCTAGTGGACTAGCCTTGAGAACAAGTGGCTCCATCGCTCTTCGGTCACTCGTTTCGCAGCGCTCACCACAGTCCCCTCATCCTCTTCTTCCACCACGATCCGTGCTACATCTGCTTCCTCCACGTCTTCTACACCCACCTTCCTATCCTCTCAAGGTCGTGATCAGGGCAAGGACAAGCAAAAAGGCAAGGGCAAGGGCAAAGAGAAGGCAACCGTCTCTACTTCTCGTGTCGCTGGTGCTTTCGTCTGCTGGAACTTTGGTTCTGCCGAGCACTCCGCACGTGCATGCCCTGCTCTCCCTGATGACCCGCGCCTTGCCTGTGCCATGCACGCCCCCTGGGCTCGTACCTCTGGTGCCTCTTCTGCATCTTCATCCTCCTCTAGTGCCGCATCCTCCTCTTCTTCGACTTCCCCATCATCTACCCACACCTACGCCATTGCCCAGCTTCCTCCCGGCGCTCCTCTCCTCCAGTACCCATGGGGCTGGCTGCCTCCGTATGGTGCATCGTCCTACGCTGCGCCTCCTTCGTCGGCCTATGCCGTCCTGCCGTAGTTCCCGCCTTCCTTGGGTACCTCAACCCCGACTCCAGATGCGTTTGTCGCGGGTGACGGCGAGCGTCAGTTGGAGCAGTCCCTGCTTCAGCTTCTGCGCCTTTGCGATTAGGAAGGTGAGGGTGTTTCTCCATTGGCCAGTGGTCCCATGTGTCAGTCAGACGCCGTGTTTCCGGGTGACCCCTCCGGGCATGTGCTTGGGTCCTTGTCTCACTCTGCTCCATGGATTAGGCATTGGCAGTCTGTCATCCTCCTACAATGTCTGGTTGCATGTGCTCCTTTGTCCTAGCCTGTTCCCCCTATTGGTACTTTGGCCACCTGTGGTGTTCTCTCCACTATGCGTCAATCGGGTGGCTTCTGGATATTGGATTCCGGAGCCACCCACCACATGACCCCCCTGCGCTCCTCGTTTGTCTCCCTTGGCCCTGTCGGGTCTGTGCGCTTTGTTCGTACAGGGTCCGACCAGTTGCTCCCCGTTCAGGGTATCGGTGTTGTTCGTTTCGTTGGCCCCTCTGGCCTTCTGTACCTTCCTGACGTTCTATATGTTCCTTCCTTAGAACTCGTCCTGTTGTTGGTGCCCTCTCCGGATGCTCATGACATGGACTTTGCTGCTAGTCACGGTGTTTCTATAGTGCGGCTGCATCCCACTGGTCGCATTTTCTTGCACGGGGTCAAATGGGACAACTTGTATGGTGTGCCCTTGTTCTCTTCCTCTGCTCCCTCTGTCGGCACTACCCTTGCCTATATCGCTCCTATTTCTCCTGACCTTGTCCGTCTGTTGCATCGACGTCCTGCTCATGTCCACATTGATGTCATCTGTAGCATGCTCCATCTTCAACCGGCCTTAGGGTTGTCACCGTCTACCATCCCTACTCCCTGCCCTGCGGACTGTCTTGACTGTGTGGACGGCAAAATACATCGTTCTCCTGTCTATGATTTTGAGTCATAGTCCAGTCATCCCTTAACCGTGTCCATGCTGATGTCATGGGTCCTCTTCCCCATGACCTCCTTGGTAATGTTGGTTGATATGTCTTGTGCCTCACTGATTATTTCTCTCGCTTTTTTTGGGTCTTTTCTCTCCATCATAAGAGCGATGCCTGTCCCACTATTGAGACCTGGCACGCTCAGGCTGAGCGGGCCTAGCAGTGATCCTTGCACATGTTCCGTAGTGACCGGAGCGATGAGTTCCTTGGTCCCACCGCCCGTTTCCTCGCTCCTTAGGGGGTGTGTTTGGAGAATTTTGCTCCCTACATACAGCAGAAAAATGGGGTCTCTAAGCATTGGAACTGCACCCTTGCCGACGGTTTCCGGAATCTTCTGTCTGAGTCAGGTTATCCCTCGTTCTTTCCCTTTGAGGCCATGAGCTACATGACCTGGGTCTAGAATCGGGTCCCACACGGCCCCCTCCCTCGCTCCATTACCCCTTTTGAGCTCTGGTCAGGCACTCGTGCCAATCTTCGTCTCGCCCGCATTTTTGGTTGTATTGCTTCAGTCTGGCTGCTTGACAACCTTCGTGATGGCAAGCTCTCCCCCCGGGATCGTTTGTGCCCCTTCTTGGGTGTTTCCTCCCAGTCCAAAGCCTGGCGGTATTGGACCCTGTGCGCCAGTGGGTGGTTCAGTCCCGCAACACATTGTTCTTTGAGTCTATCTTTCTTCGTCATCTTGGTCGTCTCACATCCGTTGCCTCCCCTCTTCCACTCTCTCCGCTGGGGGGGGGGGG
>SZWC01003440.1:156291-168280 GCA_023375785.1 Penium margaritaceum
GGGGGGGGGGGGAATTCGGCCCATTCCCATCCTCCGTCCCTCCGGCTGCAACCTTGCAGTCGGCACCCTTGACTCTTCCGCAGTCGCCAGACTCGATGTTTCCACCTGCCTCGCTGTCCCTTCCTTCGAGCACTCTAGTCTCCCCAGTCGTGCCGGGTTCGACACCCACGTCTGCGTCACCACCCGCATCTCCTTTGGCATCTGATCTAGCCTCTCCAGCTGTGGCTGGTCCTCCTGGGGCAGCAGAGTGCACCAGACCTGCGCCCATCTCACCATTTGTCTGATGTGGGCGTCTCCGTGCACTTCCCCACTGCACCTCCAGTGTCCATACGACGTCCATCCGTCCTTCCCGAGAACAGACGGCTCAGTCTCCCATTGTGACGACGGGCATGGATGCCCTGGGGCTCGCTATAGGTGTTGTTCATCCTAGCTCTACCCTAGGGTATGCCCTACTTATCTCCGAATACAAAAATGTTGTCCCTGCTGTTGCCGTTGACGTCATTGCTGAGTTTCACGCGACCACTGGCACCACCTCTTTGTCACTTGAGCCTACCACTGTACGACAAGCACGTGCAGCTCCCAATGCGCAACAGTAGGAAGCCACCATGAGTGACGTGCTAAAGGCTCTTGACGACCATGTTGTGTGTGAGCTGGTTGACCTGCCGCCAGGGCGCAAAGCCATTGATGCACGGTGGTTCTTCCGGCGCAATTACAAACCCGATGGCACAGTGGACAAGTACAAGGCTCGTCTCACGGCCAAGTGGTTCTCACAAGTCCCTGGAGTTGACTTTGATGAAACATTCGCACCAGTTGGCCGTTACATCACAGCTCAAGCCTTGCTTAGTCTTGTCGCTCAACATGACAAGTAGCTAGAGTAGATGGACATCAACAATGCTTTCTTCCATGGTCACCTAGACGAGGAGATTGACATGGTTCAGCCCCTTGGGTTCTCCAATGGCACCGAACGAGTGTGGCGACTGTGAAAGGCCCTCTATGGCTTGAATCAATCGCCTTGGTGCTGGAACCAGGAGATAACGTCCACACTTCAAAAGGGCGACTACCAATGCAATGTTGACATGGTGTGCCCCTTGCCATGAGTGCCGTTTATCGTACACCCTGGTTCGAACACTGGGGAGTGGTCGAACACCTGATCTGACTTTAGATTTGGATTCCTTGGATTTTTCCATGCAGGATCGAGCTTTGAATCGCTCGATTGGAGTGAGTATTCAGAAAGATAGCCTAGCACAAATTTTGGGTGTTGGGGGGGGGGTGGAATCTGGTACCCGCCATGGGTGGCAGAATAATCCACCACCAGTGATCCGAGTTCGTCTCCAACGACACCCAAATGCACCAGGGCCATAAAGGAGGTAACCAGAAGACTCTCCTTGACCAGGGTGAACTTCTCCTTGACTTCTGGACAAGGAAAGGCGCTTCGACGGGTCATCGTCGAAGTGCCTCCCGTTGCCTAGCATGCAAGGCGAGGTGGGCGGCTCCACCAAGGGTTACTTCGACGGCCGTAGCAGGGGCTCTACTGCTCTGTTTTGGGCATGCTTGGATGCGTTGGAAAGCTTAGATCACAGGGTATAAGGATCTGATATAATCTCACTATGCTAAGTAACAAAACGTGTTTCGATTCAGTTCTACTGAATGCGACGTGTTCTTCCCACTCACATCCGTGATCCTTGTGCTCCACACTCTTCACCAAAGGTGTCCATTGGCTGCCCCAAACACTGGTAGTGTGCATCAGCAAGAGGTAGGCATCCTTGAGGGTGCCTCCACACCCACTAGAGCCAACACGCAACTCTGTTGACCCTCCTCTTTTTGTCACTCCTCCGTCGGTCCATTTTGTCACTGTCCTTGTCTATGTGGATGACTTGCTGATAGGAGGACAAAGCCAGAAGGTTGTGGAATCGGTGAAGGTACTCCTCTAGTCCACGTACAAGATTAAGGACTTGGGGCTGGCTCGCGTCATCCTGGGCATGGAGTTGGAGTGAGACCGCTCACGCCGCGTACTCCACGTTCACTAAGCTGCCTATGTGCGTAGCCTGGGGGAGCCCTTCGCCCCACTTCTCGAGACAGTACCCACAGCTTCCACGTCCATGACCCCAACTGGACAGAGGCTGTAGAGGACATTAGATGTGTCGAAGCTGGGAGAGCCGGTTGATGTGACAGACTTCCATATGATTGGGTCGCTTATGTACCTCGCAACAACGACCAGGGCTGATGTTGCTTTCACTGTGAATTTCCTAGCACAGTTGTCACAGTTTCTGAGATCACGACATCTAGAGACTGCGCTGTGCGTCGTGAGATACGCTCTGTCCACTGCCCGCACTAGGCTCTACTACAGGACACAACCATCAGTGGTGGTTGATGGACACACACAAAATGACTGGGCCCATGATGTTGATGCTCGTAGTCCTACTGGCTACATCTTTCTTGTTGGTGGTACCACAGTGTCATGGAAGAGTGGCAAGCAAGGTTGTGTTGCTCGTACTTCCAGTGAGGCTGAAGCTGGAAAACCTAGGCAACAGGTTGGGGCAGCATGCATTGTTGATGCAGCGTGCGGGCTTCCACGCTCGTTGCTTAAGTCTGCTGCCCCCTCAGTCTGCTGCTCTAGAGTCTAAGTCTAGAAGCTCTGGGTTTGTTACTCAGAAACGCGTGCGCCAGTGTTAGCGCCAGAAAGCAGCTGAAAACTGAAAGTGACTGATTAGGAATGAAGAATGAGAAACAATGGGAGACCCCTCCAAGTTCTAGCTCCCCCCCACTAGTGTAGAACTTGTTACTCAGCTAACCAGCCAATCAGAAAATAGTCCTAGACCTATTTTNTGCATTGTTGATGCAGCGTGCGGGCTTCCACGCTCGTTGCTTAAGTCTGCTGCCCCCTCAGTCTGCTGCTCTAGAGTCTAAGTCTAGAAGCTCTGGGTTTGTTACTCAGAAACGCGTGCGCCAGTGTTAGCGCCAGAAAGCAGCTGAAAACTGAAAGTGACTGATTAGGAATGAAGAATGAGAAACAATGGGAGACCCCTCCAAGTTCTAGCTCCCCCCCACTAGTGTAGCACTTGTTAGTCAGCTAACCAACCAATCAGAAAATAGTCCTAGACTTATTTTCTGGCAGGCAGGGTTTTCTCGGTGAGCCCTGCCAGACACCCGACAGCCCAAAACCCGAGTGTCGTCCGTTTTGCCTAAAACCTGGACCATACGAGAATACCGACACTGCGAACGCAGTCGTGCGGTCAGAATCAGCTAGAAAAATAGTAGCAAAGAGTTCTGGCTGCCCGAACCCAGGCAGTGCCTATGACAGTCAGCGATGCCAAACAGGGCCATACAGCAGGAGACATGGACCCTAGGCACCGCGTGATGTTGCAGACGCAATGCCACAACCAGATACAGAGCTAGGTGGATGCAGACAACATCTGCGGTGGCAATGACTGCCGGCGGCCCGACCGCCGAGGAGGCCTGCTGATGGAGTTGAGCGCATCAGTGGAGGGAGGAGGCTCCAGTGAATGATGAGTGGGCCTCAGCGCGCCTCGGCTCCACCGAGCGACACTCCAGCAGCGTCGAGTCTCGTCGTCAGTCATCTGCACGCCGATGTACACAAGTTGGGAGGACACAACAGAGTACAATGAGAGATGCACTAAAACCAAAACTCCCCCATGACTCACAGGCGTAGTGCACATGTGCGGGCAAAGACAAAGGCGACGACCAGACTCCCCCAGGTCAAGCAGAGACGCAAGCAGGGACAGAGAGAGTCACTCACGGACGCACGCCGACTGAACTCACAACCTTCTTGAACGCGTCGCACTTCAGGCCTTGGTCAAGAAGTCAGCCAACTACCGTGCTGTCTCAACCCACAGAATGCTGATGCTGCCGTCATGCAACAACGAACGCACATAGTGATACTCAATGTTGATGTGCTTTGTGCGTGTGTGATGCACGCCGTCATTGTCGGCGATGGCCATGGTATTCTCATTGTCACAGTGCAACGTGATGGATGTGACGGACTGACGCAACTCGGACAACAGACGACGCAACCACACACTCTCACACGCGCCTGAGCCAAGAGCAACGTACTCAGCCTCAGTAGTGCTGTGTGCAATGCACTCCTACTTGCCACTGCGCCAGGACACAGCTGTGCCGCCAATCAGAAAGATCCATCCTACGCGACTCTTACCGTCCGGACTGCCGGCCCAGTCACTATTGGTGTAGCCCACCGTGACAACAGATGGCTAACGGCGGAACATGAGACCTCGCCGAGGAGTCGAGATGACATAGCGTAGTACTCGGATCGCAGCCTCGTAGTGCAGGTGACGCGGCTCCTGAGAGAACTGGACCAGGAGGTTGACGGCGAACGCGATGTCTGGACGCATCGTCGTTGCCAGGAACATCAGTGACCCGATGACTCGCAGGTATGTGGTCACGTCAACTGGGTCCCCCACAACGGATGGGTTAGGACTCATCAGCTTCACCTGGCCATCCGGTGACATGGGTGAGGTTGCGCTCGGCACGAGCGGCAGGTCCTCCGCAAAGCGGGTGGACGGTGTCTGCACATAGGCGGCCTGGTGGATGTGCAGGACACCCTGGGAGCGATCATGCTCGAGCTCCGTGCCCAAGAAGACTCTGGCAGATCCGAGGTCCTTCATCTGGTACGCAGCGTGTAGCAGGTCCTTAACACGCTGGATGGCAGCCGTGTCTGGCGACGCAATGAGCAGATCGTCGACGTAAACCAGAACAGCGGTAAAAGTATGGCCTCGCGGACAAACAAACAGTGCAGGGTCAGCGGTGCTGCGTTGGAGCCCGCCAGGAAGGAGCGTTTTGCTGATTTCTTGGTTCCAGCACCGAGGTGACTGCTTCAGGCCATAGAGGACCTTGCGCAATCGCCCGACTCTCCTAGTGCCATCGTCAAAGCCTGGGGACTGCACCATGTAAGGTTCCTCACCTTCCAGTGAACCATGGAGAAAAGCGTTGCTCACATCCATCTGATGTAGCTCCCACCCATGCTTGGAGACCAGGCTGAAGAGTGCCCGGCAAGTGGAGAACCGACCAAATGGGGCGAAGATTTAGTCGTAATCAATCCCAGGAATCTGGACAAACCCCTTGGCTGTGAGGCGGGCCTTGTACTTATCCAAGGACCCGTCTGGCTTCCACTTGCACCAAAAGACCCACTTGGCGCCGATGGTCTTCCGTCCTGGAGGAAGGTCTACAAGGTCGTACACGTGGTGCTGTCAGATAGCGGCGAGCTCATCGGCGCAGGTAGCGTCCCAGTGTGCGGCCTCATGAGAGGCTCGTGCCTCGCGCAGGATGTCTGGGTCCTCCAGGCGTGCTGTGCAGCGGACTGAGAAAGTGTGTGCATCTCGAGCCCCAGGTGGGATGCGTGCGAGTGCAGCCACGACAGCGTACCGATGCTCATGATGAAGCATGGCGTATCCCAGTGCGGAGCCCGGGTGAAAGTCTGCAATGATGGCCAAGGTGGTCAAGCCGATGGCCTTGGTGCCATGATCCCCACTCACGACCGTGGGAGTGGAGGAAACACGTGGAGCCACGGTGCGCGGTGCAACGGTCTGTGCGCTCACCGACGGTTGTGGGTCAGAGGCTGCCGCCTGAGCCACGCGTGTAGCGTGGCAGGACAGGCGATGGCACTGGGTCCGCCGGGTCAATGGAGGAGGATGGGGTTGCTGGCCCGGAGGGGCGCGCGGATGCAACTGGGACTCCTGGCCCGACTGGAGCGACTGGAGCTGCTGGCCCGGAGGGGCCAGCGGACGCGATTGAGGCTGCCGGTCCGGAGGAGCCAGCGGACGCGACTGGGGCTGCCGGTTCGGACGGACCAGCGGACGCGACTAGGGCTGCCGGCTCGGAGGGACCAGCGGACGTGACTGGGACTGCCGGCCCGGAGGTACCAGCGGACACGACTGGGACTGCCGGCCCGAAGGGGCCAGCGGACGCAACTGGGGCTGCCGGCCCGTAGGGACCAGCGGACGCGACTGGGGATGCTAGCCCGGAGGGACCAGCAGACGGGACTGGGGATGCTGGCCCGGAGAGACCAGCGGACGCGACTGGGGCTGCCAGCCCGGACGGACCAGCGGACGCGACTGGGGCTGCCGGCTCGGAGGGAGCAGTAGACACGACTGGGGTTGCCGGCTCGGAGGGACCAGCGGCCGCAACTGGGACTGCCGGCTTAGAGGGACGGAGGGATGTGTCACCCGGAAGCGGCAGGACAGAGGATGGACTCACCACTCCCCCACGCGACGGGAGAGACACGGACGAGCCGGCGCGAATGAGGTCGTGAGGAAACAAGTCCTTGAAGAAGAGGGCATCCCGAGACTCAACGATGCAGTGCTGGGAGGGATCCCAGGAGCGCTAGGCCTTGGACTGACGAGAGACACCGAGGGAGGTGCAGGAACATCCGCGGAGGGCGAGTTTGCCGCCCTGCTATGCGGCGGGCGGCCATACAATGGCCACGCAGCCCCAGACACGAGCGGAGCGGAGGTCAGCTCGCTGACTACACCAATGCTGGTATGGCGTGGACTGGCGGGGAAGGGGACCGTGGGGAATCCGGTTCGAGACCCAGGTCATGTAGGCCATGGCTTCAAAATAGAAGCCATCGGAGAGACCAGACTCGACCCGCATGGTGCAGACGGCGTCGGCCATGGTATGATTCCACCGTTTGGAGACACCGTTCTGTACGGGCGTGTAAGGCGCGGACGTCTCATGGTGGATGCTGCGGGAGGCGAGAAAGGTCGTGGCCTCATCCATATACTCACCACCGCGATTGGAGTGAAAACGGCAGAGAGAGCGGCCACACTCGTACTCCGCAAGGACAAGCCAGTCCTGGATGGCGTGGGCAACATCGCTCTTCTACCGAAGGCGGAAGACCCAACGGTAGCGAGAGTAGTCGTCAGTGAGGGTGAGGACGTAACGACCATACTCGCCGACAGACTCGGTGAGGAGAGGACCCATGACGTCCGAATGGACAAGGTCGAGAGGGGCGGACGCACGGGAGGAAGACAAGGGATACGTGGACCAGTGCATCTTCTCCTGAGCGCAATAGATTCACTCAGTGGGGCACGGGAGGGGAAAAGTCTCCGGGTCAAGGCCCTTGGCCGGCTGGGTGCGAAGCATGTTGTCTACGGCGGCAGAGTGGACGTGGCAGAGGCGGCGGTGCAAGAGGCGAGTGTGCTGAGGAGAAAGTGTACTGGTGACAAGCACATGGCTTGTGGCGACCGACGGGGAGGAGACGGAAGTGCGGGGTGACAGCGCCGGAGCCCGGGTGCAAGGATGATTGTGCCGGCGCCGACGGCTGCGGCGCTGGCTGGACTGGCGAAGCAACCAAAGTGGTGGAGCTACTGGACGAGGCTGAGGTGTCAGAGACAACGATAGCTATGGCGGTAGAGGCAAGACTACGCTCGCGGTGGCGATGCATGGTGGCGATGACGCACGCCTCGTCCGTTGGTAGAGGGCACGTGTACCACCCATGCCCGGGCTGGCCACAGTTGTGGCAAACCAAGCCGCCACCGCTAAACCCAATCGACGGCTGCTGCTGCTGCTGTTGACCCTTGCCTTTGTTGTTCCGACGCTTTTTCTTCCCTGACGATGATGAGGTAGCTACGACGGGGGAGGCGACGGCCACGGACGCAACGGCAGGGGAGGCGACGGCAGGGGAGGTGACGGCCTCCGTGCGTTGGAGTTAGGACTCCAGACGAGCTTCCTCAATCCGGAGGAAGAGCTCGTATGCCCAGGGCATGAGGGTGCCCTGGGCCGCCATGGTGGAGAGGATTTCATGAGGATAGTGGATGAAGACGTCCGAGTACGTATCGGTGGCACCGCGCTTGATGGTGAGGAGCGCGGCCAGAGGGGGTGGGGCAGAGGTCCCGAGGCGACGAAGGATGTCCTCCGCCCGCTGCCAGTAGGAGGTGACCGTCTCGGTCTCCCCCATGTGGAGGGGGTTGAACTCCCGTAGCAGGTGGCTGGTCTCAGCCTCGCTGGACAGGCGATGGGGACGAGTGAGGACGTGTCACGCGGCTACAGGGTCTGGAGTGGCGCCATCAATGAAGTCGCCTAAGAAGGGCTCGAGGGCGAGGTGGGAAGCCGGAGGGGCGATGGGGACTAGAGCACAAACGGCACGACCAGCGTCATACAACTGGTCGGCCAGGGTGGCATCATATGGCAGGGTGTAGTATGCCCACAGGCCCTCACCCTACGCCTAGATCCGGAAGCTGAGCTCCCAGCTTCGGAACTGCTCGCCGGCCTGAATCGTCGGCAGCGACGGCGTCTCAAAGCCCTTTTGCCTGCGGCCGGCACCCGGAGTGGGGCCAAGGACGGAGGTCACTGTTTGCCGTTGGCGCTGAGTCTGCTGTTGCACCAGGTAATGCGTGGCAGCAAACACAACTGGGCTGGCGTGCCCTGGAGGGGTGAAGGATGGCAGCGAAATGGGGGCAGTCTGAGAGACCAACAGCTACAGTGCCACAAGCTGCTACGTCAAGGCGGCGAGCTGTTGCTGAAGAGCAGCGAGGGGGTCAGGGTTGTCGCCAACGACACTAAAGGGTTGCTGTCGCTGCTGCTCCTCTTGCTGCTGCTGCTACTGCTGCTACTTTCGCTGCTGTTGTTGCTCCTATTGCTGCTGCTGCTCAAGCTGCTCCTGCTACTCCTGCTGCTGCTGCTGCTACTGGTGCTGCTGTTGCTCCTGCTACTTCTGCTGTTGCTGCTGTTGCTGTTGCTATTGTTGCTGCTTCTGCTGCTGCTGCTACTGCTGCTGTAGACGCTACAAGAAAGGGGTGGTGGGGGTCCCCCAACAGAGAAGGACCCCTCCCCAGTGGGGCTACAAGCCATGGTGTGATGCCCTTTTGTTTTGTTTTGTGCCCTTTCTTTTGTGGAGCTGACGTCATCAGTGACGTCTGCTGAGGGCGGTGGACGTCTGCCCACCCTTAGGTTTGCTTCCCCCTTCCCTTGTCCCCTTGTTTTTTTTGTTTTTTTCTTTTTCTCATCTGTCACAGCGGGCAGTTGTCCACTGCTAGCTGCGAGCAGCGGGTTGCTGCTCGCTGGGAGCGAGTAGCTGCTCGCTGGCAGCAGTGGGCTGCTGCTCGCTGCTCGCTTGCTACGGGCAACGAGCAGCAGTAGTCGCTGCTGCAGCTGGCTGTTGCTGTGGCTCGCTACTACGGCTGCTGTAGCCTGTTGCTGCTGCTGCACGTTGCTGCAGCTGCTCCTTACTGCCGTTGCTGCTCGCTACTGCTGCTGGCTGCTGCTGTTGCGAGCTACTGCTGCTGCGAGCTGCTACGGGCTGCTGTTGCGAGCTACTGCTACTGCAGGCTGCTGCGAGCTGCTGCTTTTGCCTGTTGCTGTTGTTGCACGTAGCTGCTGCTGGCTGGTGCTGCCACTGCTCGTTGCCGTTGCCTACGGTTGCCGTTGCTGCAGACTGTTGCTGTTGCGTACTGGTGCTAGTCATTGCACCTGGGTGACGTTGCAGCGTGCATCGTTGCCCGCAGGTGTTGGACGTGGCTTGTCGCTTACCTCCTCGCGTCACGCGTGGGGGCCATTGCTGCCGAAAAATTTTCTACAGCATTTCCCCTGGCCTAGTGCCCGTGGGAAAAAATCTGACGCCGCCACCAGGCGGGTCAGTGCTGCCGGAAAAAATCCGACAGCATTTCCCCTGCACTGGTACGTATCGGGGTCCGCCGGCGTTATGTGGCACCTGTACGCCAGTCTTCAGCTGCTGCTGCTACGCTCTGGCTCTGATACCAAGCTGGAAAACTTAGGCAACAGGTCGGGACAGCATGCGTTGTTGATGCAGCATGCGGGCTTCCACGCTCGTTGCTTAAGTCTGCTGCCCCCTCAGTCTGCTGCTCTAGAGTCTAAGTCTAGAAGCTCTGGGTTTGTTACTTAGAAACGTGTGCGCCAGTGTTAGCGCCAGAAAGCAGCTGAAAACTGAAAGTTACTGATTAGGAATGAAGAATGAGCAACAATGGGAGACCCTTCCAAGTTCTAGCTCCCCCCACTAGTGTAGCACTTGTTACTCAGCTAACCAGCCAATCAGAAAATAGTCCTAGACTCATTTTCTGGCAGGCAGGGTTTTCTCTGTGAGCCCTGCCAGACACCAGACAGCCCCAAACCTGAGCGTCGTCCGTTTTGCCTGAAAACTGGACCATACCATAATACCGACGATGCGAACGCAGTCGTGCGGTCAGAATCAGCTAGAAAAATAGCAGCAAAGAGTTATAGCTGCCCGAACCCAGGCAGTACCTATGACAGTCAACGATGCCAAACAGGGCCATACAGCAGGAGACATGGACCCTAGGCACCGCGTGATGCTGCAGACGCAATGCCACAACCAGATACAGCGCTAGGTGCATGCACACAGCATTTGCAGTGGCAGTGACTGCCGGCGGCCCGACGGTCGAGGAGGCCTGCTGATGGAGCTGAGCCCATCGCCAGAGGGAGGAGGCTCCAGCGAATGATGAGTGGGCCTCAGCGCGCGTCGGCTCCACCGAGCGACACTCCAGCAACGTCGAGTCTCGCCGTCAGTCATCTGCACGCCGATGTGCACAAACCGGGAGGACACAACAGAGTACAATGAGAGATGCACGAAAACGAACTGCTGAGTATGGTAGTTGCACTTGGGACGGGCACTTGTGAGAGCATTTGGCTTTGTCGCCTGTTCCCGGAATTGCATGTACCAATTCGCTGCATCACTGTACGCTACGACAATCAAATCACCAAGGTCATTGCTGAGCACGACCGCATGCAACGCACTCGCACCAAGCATATTAATGTTGAGCATCATTTTGTACGCAAGAGAGTGGCTGCAAGTGATGTCGAGATCGTCTAGGTTGACACTCGACAACAGAGAGCTGACTTCCTTACGGAGGCGCTCAGCAACCTCTTCAAGGCTACAGTCTATGCCGTCGGCTTGTTGTCTTCACGTGATGCTCCCAATTGAGTCGTTGCTCCTGTAAGTATCCATGTACAATCGTGCTTGTCACACCTTGTGACGTTCGTGTGAGTGTGCTATGTGAGTTGGTTGTGGGTCATAGGTTATGCAGAGTGTTGGTTCTGTGTCTCGTACACATTGTCACCTCTGGCCTCGTTGCACACCTCACTCGCCACTGATGCAGGTGACTGAGAGAGAAGGGACGATGCTGCCGACACGTTCATCGTCACTGAGCCGTGGTCGTTGTCCATGGAGACACTGGTGTCATTTTTGCCCACAGTGACGTGATCTTGATTTACTCCTCCTAACTTGTTCACCCGGGTTTAGTCCCTTGGGTGGGCAACTGCAGTGTCCAGTGAGAAAATCAAACACAAGAGAAAACATGATGGGGGGTACCAGGTTCGACACGCGCGTGGTGGAGGTGAGACCTCGAGCGAGAGCGAGCTCATCGCCTGCTCACTCTCGGCTCCCTCACCGACGGGCATCACTTCACTCTCTTATGAGTGCTTGGCTTGACGTCAAAACTTTGACGTCTCTCGTCGTCTCCATGCCGTGTTCTTAACCCATGGAGTTTCCCCTCTCTTGCCTCTCTTCATTCCCTCATTGCTTCAGCGTTCTCGTTTTGGGGCATAATGACTCTAGCGTCACAAGCCACTCATGAGTGTTGATAGTTGTAGGCTGCTGCGTTAGACAAGTAGGCAGCAGCTGAGGCGAGGCTTGGAAGACACCAAGCAAGCAATGGGTTATCGTGGAAGTTAGAAGTAAGTAAAGTGTAAGTGAAAACGAGACACAGAGATACGAGGTCTTAGGTGACGGGAGGCAAGCCGAGAGCGAGCGAGCGGCGAGCTCGATCTCGCTCTCGGCTTATCCCCTCCTTGGGGCTCGAACACCACATACACTCCATTGTCCCCTTTGAGCACAAATCATGCCATGCAAGTTTCAACCACACAAAAGTAAGCCAGGGAATGAACCCGGCTGGCACAGTACATGACACGACCGAAAGCCATTGCTCTTCCATTTCTTGGTACTTGCAACTGCTGGTCCTTCACACGATGAAGTCATGTGAGATTT
>SZWC01003441.1:19970-30675 GCA_023375785.1 Penium margaritaceum
AGAGAGAGAGAGAGAGAGAGAGAGAGAGAGAGAGAGAGAGAGAGAGAGAGAGAGAGAGAGAGAGAGAGAGAGAGAGAGAGAGAGAGAGAGAGAGAGAGAGAGAGAGAGAGAGAGAGAGCACTCCTCTAGATGGAGGATCTTGTGTCTTGTAACATGATGTGATTCATTGTGGACCAGAAAGTTACTTTTCATCCAAATACCATGCACGAAGTATGATAACGTGCACTTCCTCTTTTGTACGAAAATGATACAACTACAAGTGTGCAACGATGCTACTTTATCAGGTTTTTAGGGTTTCATACCTTTTTTTTTTCCTGTTGTACATGCAAGAAGTTCATTATTACCTAGCTTGTAAAGAAAATTTCCACTACCTGGAGTTATGTCAAGAGTATGGAACGGCATACAAGACAGGATGTCAAGTTTGCTTGTATATGTGCACACGTACTTTGTAGTAGTCAACTCTGGAACTATTGATGTAATCACTTTCTCAACTTCTAGTAAGCATTCATTGTATGGAAAAATGCTGCTGCCACTATGGAATACCTTACACGCTATGTTGGAATGTGTTTTCTCACTTCACATTGCTCAAGTCTTACATGATAAAAACATGTGTGGAAGTTTGTGATGTTATTGTACCTATGCAAAAGTGAATTGCAAGAGTCTCTTGTTCAATGTTTACAAGTACTCTATGTAGATTTTTGTTGGAAAGTGATAGGGATTTGCTAATCTTTCCTTGAATATTTCTTGAAGTTTTTTCTAGCATGTGAATTTTCTAGCCTGGCAAGAGTATATCATATAGATTCAATGTAAATATTATTCTAAAACATCATTGACTCACACATCACATGGTCGGCCATGTTCCGACCATAGTTCTTGTTCTGCTCCTCATCCTCTTCATCCACCACCTCCTCATCACTTGTAACCTTGTTGAACTCGGTTACATCCTCACTATCAGAATTTACATTATGGTAAACAACATTTGCATTCTCCTCACATGTCAATTCAATAGCAGAAGAAACTACAAGTGTAGATGGTTTTCCTGGTGCTTCATTGCAAAAGAATGACATTGCATAATCTTGGGGAATGCACCTCCAATACATGAAATTGGCACAACAATGACCGTTTCTTCTTTTCCTTACCGATTTTGTTTGACCACGTTCACCCGGTTCATGGGTAAATTCGTCTCTTTTCTTGCATACTAAGGATTGCAAAATGACATGCTTGGAATTTGTTACATGAAGGTGTTAAGCAGATGGTACATAGTGAGGAGATCTTCACATGAATGCTCTCAATTTGGCTTGAGTTGAAGAAAGGGAACTGCAACATGCTCACACGATACCCAAAACTCTTGCTAAGAAGCACAACTACACTTGAAAAATGCATAGTCCAGAGTCCTAACTTCCTTGCTCTAAGGGTCACACACAATTCTTGTAGCACGGCTGGTTTGGACGACCATAGAAATCATGGTTGGCATTGGAAACATGAATGGTCACCTCTTGCTCAACAGCCATCAACCATGCTTGCATCATCAATGTCATTCGCATGCATGGCTATAGAGCAAACAATGCAAACTATGAATTTGGGTGATGTGCCTCTCAAATGTGTGCATTCATGCTCTGAGTAGTGTTGCTTATGGTATAACCATCGCGAGGCAACAAAATGTGCAGTGAGCTGCATTGCTCCAAAGAGATTCCACCTTCACGACCTGGCCCAAGGAGGGACTCAAAAATGTCCATGTTGCTATTAGTGAATTCATTTGTATAACGCTCCTGATATGCATTCGTTTGTGCATGTCAAAGTGCTAAAAACGCAGCTATATTATTACTCATTTGCTTCATCACATCCTACAACATATGATAGGAACAAAGTATCTGAGTTATCGTTAGCATGTGATGTGTACTTGCAACACATAGACCATATTCTCGATTGGTCATAAAATTGTTCCACACTATGCAAGTGTTGGGTATGAAGTAACCATTTGCATGCAAAACCAGTCCCACTCCTCACCATGTTCACATGGTACCAAATTCCATCCCATCGGCACAACAAGGTCATTAGCATTGATGCACTATGGAATGAGCAATTCATGACTGTAATTGTCTTATGAGATGTTCTATCCATGGTCACAATCTTTGGACAATGCATGAATGCTTAGCGATATGCTCTCGATGAGTAAAATGTGTGCTTGAATCGATTGTTGACATCTTCTTCCACCACAATGGTTACATATGGGTTTAATTCTGAAACTTGTACATAAAGCATGTTACACATGTTTCCAAACAATGTTACTTAGTGGTCCGGTTAGATATAAATTCGTCCATTTTGTGACAAGCGATCGTACCATATATTGTAAAAAACCATGTTGATTGTAACATACATAGATGATTCTTTGAAGAAATAGCATTGTACCACGTTCTAAAGTTATAAGTATGAAGAAACCATGTCAATAGCATTAATACAACAAACAGACCTGTTCAGGCACGGCGTGTAAAAGTAACATAGTCAAGTGAAGGTCGCCCATGATGCCTTTAATGGTCATAATTCTTGTATGATAGATTACAGGAAACTCCAATTGGATACTTGTCCTTGTAAACAACACTTGATGCATCATCGAGGCCTGATCGTGATGTTATTCTTGACAATGGCACAAAAATGGCGTAAAACCCTATTCATGCGCACGGGATTCCAATGTTACGTAGCCAGGAGATGATGATAACTGACATAGGATGTCACCTTGACGTGGCCATCATGTTCTTGCCACCTTGCATGTAGAATCCACTCGTACAATGAAGAACATGCATTACCACACAAAACCTGTGATGCACCCCAATTCATTTCTCTCCCATCATGAACAAAAGGAGTGGTCTACAACATAATATTTGATTACGATGCAACATGTCACAATCATTGCAAAGCATTTGTCAAGTAGAAATCAGGTTTACGACAATAAATGAATAGCATATGTAGGATCTGCGGAGGTATGGTTAATCAGGGTCATTTTGTACACCATCATATGGGTGTATAGTTCATTATGATGATGTATGAAGGTTACATGAAATTTTTGACATGGAGTGTTCCTATGTGGTGAGTGTGTGGGAGGAATGTATGTGGAGATGTATGCCATATGCACACGGGTATATAATGTTTTTTTTCAAATGTGCAAGTTAGTGTTGGAAAGAGGGGGCTCTATATGGTGAGTGTATGTGGGGGGTGTACAGGGAGATGGGTGATAAAGTTGTATAAGTGCATAATGTTGTGGTGTATATGTGTAAGTGAATGAGGGGGGTTGTGTATGTGGTAGGTGTATGTGGGGAGTGTTTGTGGAGAAAGGTACTAACTATACATTAGTGTGTACACTTAGTAGAGAGGATTGGATTTAGCACCCATCTATACAAACACCCCCCTTATTTACTCACCACATACAACCAGCATTGAGTTAGATTATTCGAATATTTGTATATATTAGTAAGCTTAGTTTCATGACAAGTGTCTAACATGTCGAGTGCATCTATCTAAGAAAAAGAAACAAAATGAAGCATATGTAAGTTCTTCGAAGTTAAAGCCAAGAGATGCAAGTGTCTGTGCATTTTGCTAAAAGAAATTCTTCTTGAGTTCAAGAGATTTTGAGAATATCAAGGAACGATTGTGAAAAAGTCTTGTGCCATCAACAAGACGACTCAACATTAAGGAAAAATGAACACAGTGTGCAACACGTGGGTTACTTAGTTAAAAAAGCGGTCAAATCTGTCTGATCGTATCTGAACGGAACACAAGAGTTAAGGATAGATGGCCCAAATGCCATTGACTAGAGAGCATCAAATCTTAAGGTCAATGGACAATGGGCCAGAAATTTAAGGAAGAAAATGCCCACTCAAATGGTTTAGGGACTTGTGTTCATCGAAGAGGTAAAAATTCCCACCCATCAAGTCGTAATGTCCCGACACATTGGTAGACGTAGCATGGTGATGCTTGATGTAACCTTTGATCAAATGATCCACGTCTGTGATGTTGTCTTAAGGCTCTAGCTTTTATGCACGATGTTGCAGCTATGCCCATTTGACCCGATTTTTGGTCATTTTCCCATCGCATAGATAAAAAAGGGTCATGATAAAAAATGGTGCATCTTATGTATTGTTTTCATGGCGTTTGCACAATTATTTTTTGAATACATTTTTGTCTTCCTAGGACCTTGGGATATACTAGCTTTGAAGAGGAAAGGTAGGTAACATGTTATGTTGAGTGAAAGGTGGATGGTTCACAGGGATAAGATGTGGAGCAATAGAGGATTTGAGGAACTTGGAAGAATTCATATTTTGTATTTAGGAATAAGTGTGCTTTGATAGATTTTGTTGAACAAGTCAGGAACATATGCACTGTGACAAAGAATATAATGAGGCATGTTAGGTCTTTGGCGCTTGAGCAAAGCGACATGTGTGTGTTGATCTGTGAGTTGACGGGTTGTCAAATTTTTTAAAGAAACGAAGGGTTTTTTAGAATAAAGAGGAGCAGTCTCATGAAATTCAAGTATCGTCAAGAAGTTTTTAGAGTATCGTAAAATCTATTCGGTTCATGCTGCATTTGTTCACCATTGTAAAAAGTGGTCAAAATTTCAGAACCTCCTTGAACGGAACATTGGAGGATGGGGCAGCTGGGAAAACTTCCCTTGGACAAACGGCATAGAAATTCCCATGTCAATGCTATATGGGAAATTAATGTAAGTTCTGAAATAGTCACTCGTAGTGTTTAGACACTTGTGCAAGTCTAGGAAGTAATAGGTTATGGCACTTGTCGGTAGTTGTCAGTGAATATATCAAAGTAATTTGGAATTGACTCTTCCATTATAGAATTGACTTGTTAAATGCAAAAAAACACCATATTCTGAATGGGAAAGTATATCCTCGCCGACGACTTGATTTCTCACCACAATATGATGCAAAAAATGAAAAACATATCCTTGCCAAGTGTTGCCAAAATATTGTCAATAATCATTCGTCTTCAATTGAAGGTTTGTTATTATACATATTTTGATTTGCCTTCAAGTTTTCTACATATTCTACTCCCACCTAAAAGTTATGTATGAGAGTTCACGCCTTAGTTTACAGAAATTTTGATCAACATGAGACATTCATATAACCAGCCATGTAAAAACTACCTTCCAAGAATCCAAGGATATAAATGGAATTATTAGAAAAAAAACCTCTACAAAACAAGATAATTCCAAGTTTGGAGAAGCAGGGAGCTTGCGCTGTGATTGAACCTCAAGGCGGTGGGTCTATATTTTACCCGTGAAAAGTAGGTAGATGCCTCGGTTCTGAATAATTTCTTTGCAATCGGGAGATGGCTGACAGAACAATAGCAATCCAAATTAGTTTTCTCCAACAAGTGGCAATGTCTACGTGTGGACTTAAGGTGACATCAACTCTTCCAGTGAAACCCATCAGATAGAAGTATTCTGTAAAGAACATCAGTCAGATAAGAAGTTCTGCTTTGCCTGGAGGCAAGATGGAGAGGAAGTCCTATCACTTCGCACAAGGAGTGACCCATAATGAGGAATATTTCGTCCATGTTTCCATTCTGAATATAGCGCTGACATTTGGGTATATGGTAAGAGCCTCGCTTTCGGAATCGATTCGTCGATTTCGGAAACGATTTGTCAGGGTCTGTTCGGGAGGGGTCGCATGACATTGCAAGACATTTGGTTGACCGTGGTTCAACTTTCGTTGACCGCGGTGACTCGCCGGCAATTGTGACTGCCAGCAGGATGCGGATGACGGGCCAATTGTTTTGTTCGACCTTAAAAAACAAATCCAGCGACTTCTAGCCGTTCGATGAACAGGAAAGTGATGGTTTGTTAAGTCCAAAGCGAACAAACCGTATGTTATGACAAACTACTGGGCATACCGGGCAACAAACGAGCAAAACACTACAAGAGGAAAAATATCACGGACGTTACCATGAGGAAAACGCAATTTTAGCAAGTTTTTGTAAAGAGCACGCAAAAACGTCACTTTTTTCATGGAGCGTACAGTAAGGTCAGTATTTTTGAGGAGCTCATAAGAAGGTCACTTTTTCGGAGGTGCATGCGAAAAGGTCATTCTTTTGGAGGAGCATGCAGAAATGTCACTTTTCTTTGAGGATAAGTAAAAAGGTGAAAATGCAAAAACGTAACTTTTTGGAAGGGCGTACAAAAATGCCTCTATATTTGTGCATGCGCCACATGAGCACACATTTTGTCAAAAACCATGTACCAAAATGAGTGTTCATTTCTTCATTCTCTTAAAAAAAAGAATGCAATGATGTGTTGCAAACTTAAGATCTCGCACATTATGTTTCTAGATTGAAAAATTGTGACCTTAAGTGGGAGCTCCCACCACTTTTTGCTTGCTTCAACTTGGTAACATTCACTTGTTGAATTTCATTGTATGGGAAACATAGAAATGACACGCTTCCTAAAAGGGCAAGAAAAAAGACAGTTTTTTTAAGGACGTACAAAAGTTTCAATGTTTCATAAACACCTAATGGTTTTATGAAACATGTGAAAATTTTCAAACTTATAGTTAAAAAATATTTATTTTCATTTTGGTGGATGTAAAGCCCATCATTTGTGTTTTTGTGTATGTTTTTGTGAGGTCTTAAAAATTTTGCACTGCACATGGGTGCCCTAAGCTTTGAGGGTATATGTCATATACCCTTAAGCTTAGGGCGCCCATGTATGATAAAATAGGTTAAGAAGTTACAGAAAGATACACTGAAATATGAATTATGGGCTATAAAATCCTCCAAATTGATAAAAAACATTTTCCAATGTTAATTTTCCGATTTTCAAATTTTTAAAACAAATGAAATAATTTTGTGTCTATCGGAAAAGTGAAAATTTTTACGTCCTTAAGAAAGTGCTTTTTTTATTACCCTTTTTGAAAGTGTGTCATTTGTGTGTCTCCCATACAATGGAATTCAATAAGCGAAGGTTAACAAGTTGAAGCAAGTGAGAAGTGGTAGGAGCTCCCAGTTAAGGTCCCATTTTGTCAACCTAGAAACAATATGTGCGAGATATTAAGTTTGCAACACATCATTGCATTCTTTTTTTTGAAGAGAGAGAACAAAGAAACGGACACTCATTTTGGTATAGGGTTTTCATTAAATGTGCGCTGATGTGGCGCATGCACGAAGAAAGTGACATGTTTTGTACGCCCTTCCATAAATTGACGATTTTGTGTTTGTACCTTTTGGCGTGTCCCCATAACAAAGTGACATTTGTGCATTCCCGTCCGATAACTTGATCTTTTTTAGTGCCCCTCTGAAAAAGGGACCTATTTGTTTACTCTTTTTAGAAGGTCATATTATTGTGTAGGCCATAAGAAAAGTGACGTTCTTGCGTGCCCATTCCTAAACATTACTAAAAGTTAATTTTCCTCAAGTGAGCATCGCTGAAACTGCGAGTGGCTGGACTTCGATGGTCGCAGTGACGTCCAGACAGCCAAGCTCAAAGATTGGCCGCACAAATGGCGCGGCTGGTAACGTCGCGACGGCATCGTGAAGGACGCGTACCATGTCATTGCATGAGACGACGTACTATTTCAGATCGATAGTATTTTAGGAAACATTTCGAGCGGAAGTGTCCAAAGCCTTCGCGAATTTTTTTTGCGTCAGCTTTGAAACAAAGTCAGATTCTAACTGGTTGATTAATCGACGTGAATGTTTTCGACGATTCCTACAGGGGATGCGTACGGGCCTTGCATGCTGATTTGTGAACGCGAACCAGTCGCAATTGTCCTTGCCTCTTCCGATCCGGACTGGGCCACGGAAAGAGTGCATAACTAGCCTTCCAAGACACAGCCATCACGGACTGTCGAGTTCACCCCTACTCCACGACGGTCCGTGACGGCTGTCTCGGAGGGCTAGCGTTGCGCTCTTGTTGTGGTCCAGTCCGAATGGCTGGAGGCAAGATGACTCGCGACGGATTTTGCCCTATCGAATCAGAAAGGGAGGCTCGTACGTGAAGCCAGTAAAACACGTCGATTGTTTCACAACGATTTCCTTGAACCAGTAAGAGAGCGATATTTTGGGGCGACGGCTTTGGACACGTCCGAACGAAGTTCTTTATGTAATGAATGTTCATCTTAGACGGTAGGTCCTTTGATGCGAGGACATGGTACGCGTCCTTCACGACGCCGTCGCGAGCGAACTTACCTGCCGCGCCAAAGGATCCTGCGATTCACGCTGAGTGCGAATTGCAATTCTAAGCGACCTCTACCAAACACAACCAGGTTCACCGAGGGGTAGCCAATCCCAGCATGGCCGTCTTCCGCAGCGCCATGGCTTCTTCCTCTCTGTCTCTCTCTTTCGCGCCCGCCGGTGCGGGCCCACGAGCGGGCGGGCCCTGCTCTGGACACAGCCAACAGCCTCGGCCTTCTCTCCATCGCTCTCTCGGCAGCCACGCGCCGTTCGCACCCGCATGGGAATGGCAGGGGCGTCAGCGTCAGCTGTGCCGCAAGCAAGCTGTGTGCACCAGCAGGGGGCGACCGCTCTCCGCGGGCGCAGCAGATGCTGCTGCGGTCGTTGCAGCAGACACAGTTGGTGTGGCAGAGGAGCCCCGGCCGGGCAACGCTGAGGAGGCGTTTGTGTGGGAGCAGAACTGGTACCCTATAGGTGCGTGGCATGTATGGATTGGCGTTGTTGAAGTGGTTGGTGTGGTCGGATGGAGTGTGGGAGAGCAGAACTGGTACCCTGTCGGTGCGTGGGTGGCTTTGTGTTTGGCGTTGTTGGCGTGGTCGGATGAAGCGGCCAGAGCATGTGCCGCGCGTCCATCCGTGCAAGGGTGGGCGTCGTGCCTGGGCAAAGCACGGTCAGGCGTGATGGGCAAAGCACGGTCAGGCGTGATGGGCAAAGCACGGTCAGGCGTGATGGGCAAAGCACGGTCAGGCGTGATGGGCAAAGCACGGTCAGGCGTGATGGGCAAAGCACGGTCAGGCGTGATGGGCATGGCCGAACCTGAGGGCAGTGGGTCCGGACGGTTGTGGGCCCACAAGGCGCCACATTGTTGCCGGATGCTGCTCAGTTAGGCTGACCTCGACACTTGAACAGGGCCTAAAATGGTGTTCACACGTGCGGCCGTGTCTTGTGCGCAGGGTTGTTGCGTGATTTCGACCCAAAGGTGCCGGCAGCCGTGAGCATTTTGGGGAAGCCCATGGTGGTGTGGTTTGACCCCAACGCCAATCTGTGGAAGGTGTTCCATGACATGTGTCCCCACAGGTGGGTTAGAAGGTGTTCCATGACATGTGTATTCTCCTGACCATGCTTCTATGCTCACATTTGTTGAAGTAGCCATTGATGTGGCCAAGGACGATGCCACCCGGGTTGCATGGGTGCCTCAAATTGAGAAGCACACTGTGCAGATGCCTGCTTGTGTGTGTGTGTGTGTGTGTGTGTGTGTGCGTGCGTGCGTGCGTGCGTGCGTGCGTGCGTGTGTGTGTGTGTGTGTGTGTGTGTGTGTGTGTGTGTGTGTGTGTGTGTGTGTGTGTGTGTGCTCCCGCTTACACTTTTTTCGCTCACCTTAGGAGCAGAAGGAAAGAGAGACAAAGGGATGATGAACGATGCGGTGCAGACCACACAAGGACAGTTGACAGTTGTCAACTCCAGAGGAACAAACGTTTTCGAACGCGGTGAGGTCCACCTACCCATTGAGGCGTCACAATCCGAACAATGTTTCGAAACCCCGAGACTTCAACTCTTGGACGGCAATCCAATTACTGTACAGTTGACTTCCTCTTTTTGCCGGACCCCTCAGCGCCGACTTTCTCCGTGCTGGCTTCCTCTATGTCGATTTCCTCTGCTACGACTTTTTTGTGCGCTGACCTCCTCTGTGCTGACCTCCTCTGTGCTGAGATCGTGCCACTCGGTAACCCGTCAGACAATCGCCGGCTGACATGGGGATCTCACGTCAGCATCTAGGGCCTAGAGTGAATGTGGACTTGTAGCGCTCTTTGCAGCCGTGCCCAAGGCAGAGGGTCCGGCACTTGCGCTGGTGGTGCCAGCAACAGTGTGGTCGGTTTCAGGAGCGCTGATCTCAAGGCTTGTAGCCTGGGCAATGTACTCTTCGTAAGGACAGAGGAGGTGGAAACACAAGTATCGTGGATGGATGCCGTCGGTGCATGGCCCTCCCCGCATTGTCTAGTCCCACTCGAGACAGAAGCCTGGGCTGAGCAGAGTTGCCAAGTGTGTAGCGGTTTGAAAGGAGAGAGAGTAGTGTTGGCTCAATTCCTTGACCACAATTTCCAAGCCTGTGTGCAGAGGTGTGGCATGACAGCAATCCTCAGACTTCGAGACGTAAATCTCCTCCACCCATTGTGTCTCCTGCTCCTGTTCAAGACGCTTTCTCACACTCACGCCCTTTCGGAGGAATGCGGCAAAGCCCATGTTCTCGGACGCATGCGCACTCTCTCTCCTCCACCCATGCCCTCCTCTTCTCTTGGACCGTTGCATCCAACTTTGCTGCAACTGCCTCCAGCCTCAACATTTTCTTCTAAAGAGTGTCCGTGATGTCGGTGTACAATGGTACCGCCATTGACAGGATGGTGTGGTTTTCACCACTGATGTTTTGCTGTGATTCGCTGGAACGGGCGAAGGATTGGCAATAGCTTACGGATGGAAGACCACTTGTCATAGTCAGAGACCTGTGTGTGTGTGTGTGTGTGTGTGTGTGTGT
>SZWC01003441.1:62134-76030 GCA_023375785.1 Penium margaritaceum
GACCATCCTCCAAGGACGGTGATGAGTGGGCCCCAACTGTCAGGTAGGGCCATGAGGAGGGCCATCGCCTGCAGCTGCGTGTCGATCTTCCACCCCACGTCATTGCATTGCGAGGCGAGCGACTCGATCTGCTGCATAACGGAGATGACATCATCTCCCTCCTCGATTCTCACCGTGAGGAGTCGCTTCATCGCGAAGATTTTGTTCGCGAGCGACTTGGATTGGTGGATGGCACAGAGCTTTTGCCAAGCTTCGGCTGCGAGCTTGCAGCCTTGGAAGAAGCCCCACTGCGACTCGGCTGTCCCGGACACCAGGAGCATGAGCGCCTCCATGTTCTTCTTTTTGAAGGCCTGCTTCTCTGCGTCCGTAGTAGTCGCCTCTGTGACCACCTACTTTCCCAACATGACATCCAGCAGCCCCTTATGTGAGAGGTGTAGCTCGAATTTCCACCTCCATAGCCCGAAGCCCGGGCCGCCCGCATACTTCTGAATGGGCTGCGTCTCCTTCTATGCCATGTGCGCAGCTGCTACTCCGACGAGTTCTCAAAACTTCACAGCGACGTCCAAGAGGACGATCCCGTGCGCTGCGGAAGAGGTGAACGTTAGAGGCGTTCAGACCCGTGGGCCCATAACCCTTTGTCAGGATGAGATCCGCGTGGATGCGGTCCCGACGCATCCCGACATTGGTCTGATAGACTCTATTGGTTCACGTCTACTGTTTTGGGCGAATCTGAGACTAAGCGTGAGCTTTCTGGTCGCCTCACGCTATGTGAGCAGGGATTTAGAGAAAGTCATTTTGTGAAGGGAATAACGTCGTTCTGCGTTAGTTTTTGAATATGGACATGACCACAACATTTATAGGGCTAGTCATGAGCTTTCCAACGCATCAAACTGCGCGCAATTCGGTCAAGCATAGCTCAAGTTATGCTTGTCAATGCGCAGGTCTCACCCACCACAGAAGCCTGACGCCGCCACTCGCCGTGGCGCCTTCGTTTACGTGCGAAGCACCTTTCCCGAGGCGCATATCCCATTGCACATGGTGTGGGGATCCCCTGCACTGTTTCCACGCACCCTATCCACTTTTGGTTCGTGTTTGGTGATGGGGTGTGACAAGGTTCGAAACCTGTCCGTGGACCTGCAGTCAGAATTTTGGCGGTCCCCGAGTGACAAAACGTACTACTGAGTTTCGGACGTCGAGCCAGGATTTTGGCTAAGTCCCTCAGTAACAACCTGCACTACTGGATCCGGTGGATGATCCACCTGATTAGGCGGATCATCCACCGAACGCCTCGGCAGGCCTATCGGAGCATTTTCTCCAGATGGTACTTTTGTTACTCGGTCCGGTCGACTATCGACCGGATTTAGAGTCGCAGCCGGCTCCCAGAGCCGCTGCGCATACCCCAGCTTTGGAAGGCCATATCTCCCTCGATACTTGTCTGACTCCGGCGAAACAACTTCCACCGGATTCAGCAACTCAGCAACTTTTGGGGTCAATCCTCCATTCTAGGATCCGAGCAATCTTCAAGTCACCAGATCCGACGGAGTGGCGTTTCCGCTTTCTGGCGGCTCGTCGGCGCCTCCCGGCGCCGCACTTGGGCATGCGGAGGGGCAATTTTTCAACACTACCGTGGGGCACAGCTGGTGTCCACGCAAACATGAAACCCTAAACCCTGAATGTAGCTTGGAGTGTGGTGTGGATGAGGCCGGCATCGGAAAGGGATGAGGTCGGCATCGGAGGGGTTGTATTTGGTCTAAATAATGTTAACTCGAAAAGGGCGTTTCTGCTCAATTGCGATCTCGTAATGCCCTCTTTCTTTTTACACACATACAGCTGAGAACAATGTTGCGCTAATCTGGACAAGGCTATTTTCTGCCGCCTCATACACCTGGACGAAAGTGTGAGGCATGCTATACGAAGACCTAAGTGCCTGGAAAACGTTGGCTGTTCAACTATAAGAGGAAAAACCTACACTTGAAAGCTGGCGCGAGAGCTATTGCTGGAAGTGAGTAAAAACTAAGTTCACAGCAAGAATGAAGTTTGGTGAGAGGCCCCTCTTACACTAACCTAGCCTCTCATCTCTGTGAGGTTCATTCCTCAATCTGCCAGCCAATCAGAAAACTCCACTATTTTCTTTCGGGTGGAGTTTTCTCGGTGAGCCGTGCCAGACGGCTGACGGCCCCAAACCCACTTGTCTTCTGTTTTCCCTACTAATTGGACCAAACCAAATTGTACACATTGTGAACACATTCGTTCTGTCATAGTTAACTAGAAATTTTACAGAATACTTTGCCTGAACCTATGCAGATTTTATGCTACTCAGAATAACCAACTATGACTGATAATGATATGAATGTCGGTGGCTACTGCCGATAGAGCGCGTACTATTACCGAGTGGGAGACTCCACAAGGTGGTGACCATGTCTCTGACGATGGTGCCACGTTCCCTCCATCGCTCAGTGCCTGCCATTGTTAAGGTCCACCAATTCATTGGAATGGACGAGCATGTACACCAACCAAGAAGTCACAGCAAATATCAGTCAGGATGTGCACACGCTAATGTCAACACTCCCCTATGAGCTGTGGGTACCAGTGTACATACATGGACAGAGGTCATGCATCCACAATACATATCACAAGTCATCCTCCCCCATACTCTCATGCCTCTGTTGTCCGGCAAATCCACGACCTATGATGATGAGTACAGAAAGGATAGGGATGCAAAGGAGGCAGAACAATGTATAACAATTCATGGTTGTACGACAACCCACAAACAGATGCAGACCAATTGGATGGACAACTTTCTTGAACAACGCATGCTTGACGATCTTGATCAGGACGTCAGCCAGCTGTAGCATGGTCTTGACCCACACAACTAGGATGCTGGCTTCATGTCACAAAGTGAGCACATAGTGATGCTCCACATTGATGTGCTTTGTGCACATACCATGAATGCCATCATTGTCTGAAATGGTGATTTCACTCTCGGTGTCACAGTGTAGTTTGATGGGCGACGCAAGGCTTATGAAACTCACACTGTAGAAATTGGAGCCAAGTACTCGCCCATGTAACTACATCCAATGCCAAGTACTATGCCTTTCAAATGCCACGTGTGATACACCCTTGCTTGCCACTACGCCACGAGAGAAGTGTGCTGCCAATGAGGAAAATCCACCCAGTGTGACTCTTGCCCTGTGTGCTCCCAGCCTAGTCACTAACCGTGCATTCTTCGACAACTACAAACGATTGGTGGCTGAACTTCAATCCACGACGTGGGGTGGAGAAAACGTGCTGCACCACATGAATGGTTGTATGTAGGTGCAACTGGTGTGAAGGCTGGGAGAACTGAGCTAGCAGGTTTACTCCAAAGGTAACATCTGGTTGCGTGGTAGTGACGAGGAGCATGAGTGACCCAACGACACAAAGAAATATGGTCACGTCCACGTCCACACCACGAGTGTTGGCATTAGAAGCTTTCAACTTGATCTGGCCGTCTAGGCTCATGGGTGTGGAGGCACTACATGCAGTGGATAAGAGGTCTGCAAAGCGCTCAGCCAGCATCTACACATAGGCTGCCTAATGCACACAGAGAATGTCGTGGCCGCAGTTGCAATGTATCTCATTTTCCATAAACACTTTTTTAAGCCCAAGATCTTTCATCTTATATGTGACTGTAGCATATCCTTCACTCACTAGAAAGTGGCAAGGTGGGGTGACACGATGAGCAGATCTTCTGCGTAGACTAGCACAATAGCAAGGGTGGTGTATACAGGGCTGAAGAAAAGGGCCTGGTCTGCAGCGCTGCGCACTAGGCCTCCCGTAAAAAAGGGTGTAGCTGATCTTTGTGCTCCATCACCTGAACGACTATTCTGGGCCACAGAGTATCTTTCGTAGTCGCCAGACATGATCAATGCTATCATTGAAGCCGTGAGACTGGACCATACAGATCTCCTCGCCATCAAGAGTGCCATGCGAAGGCATTGCTCCAACCATCTGGTGGAGCTCCTAGCCATGCTATGTGACCATGCTAAACAGCTCAAGACAAGTGGTGAAACAACCAACCTTCAAAGTCTAGTCCTGGTACCTAGTCAAAGCCCTTGGCTGTGAGCTGGTCTTTGCACTTGCTGAGTGTGCTGTCCGAATTCCACTTTCGGCAGAAAAGTCACTTGGCCCCAATGGCTTCGCAACCTAGGAGGTTCATCCGCCAGTTATCACAAAACATTTTCGTCGATTGCATTTGGGTCCTCCTCGCATGCTGTGTCACATTGGTCGGCATTAGTCACATTCTTCGCCTCACAGAGGCTCTTTGGGCCAGCTGCCTAAAAAGATGTCCTGTCTGTCAACGGACAAGTGCTGCAAAGGCCCAATGGAGCACGAGACAACTTGACAGAGACATCACAATGATGCTCGTAAGAAATCAGAGCACAGCCCAATGCGGCTCCGAGATGGAGGTCCATTGCGATAACAGAAAAGAAAGTCAGACCCTAGATCTTCGTCCCTGAGTCCCCACTTACCACAGAGTGAGAAGGGGGTAATGGATGGGGACAGCCAGGTGATGAGAAGAAGCTAGCCTGGTGGTGGCGTTAGAGAGTGTGGCAAAAGACAACCACCAAATGTATGTGAGTATGTTGCATCAACATTGGACAAGTGGACGTGTTGGGATCAAGGAGGCAAGGACACGCAGGGCCGCTCCATCAGAGTGACCAACTCAAAGGTCAAAAAGCCACTTGACTCGTCAACTGAGGCAGAAACCAGAGTGATAGAATCTGTTTCCAGAGCGGCGGAGTCAGAGGCCAAAGAAGTGGACTCAATTGCTTGGCTGGTTGAGTCAGTTTCCAAAGAGGTGGAATTGGATGCTTTTTCAGCTGCCGGAAGAAGAGACTCAGATGAGGACTTTGGAACAACGAGGATGTTAGGTGTGTTCAGAGGCATTGGCAATGCGTCGGAACCAAGGAATCTTGAAACTGACAGATAGGGAGAAGCTTTGTGCATGGATTCAGAATCTCCCCCACACGATTGTGGCGATAGGCCTGGGAGGGTTGCGACACGGATAAGGATGAGGTCGCGTGGAAACGGTTCCTCAAATAACATTGTGTCATGCGACTTGATGATGTGGTGCCTGTCAGGGTTCCGAAATTTCCAAGCCTTTAACTGACAAAACACCAAAAGAAAGCTGCAAAGATGGCCATGAGGAGGCAATTCCCTGCCCAACTTGTCCTCAGGGAGCCAGACGATGGCGATGCAGTCCCAGATATGCAAGACAAAGATCTAAGTGCTGCCTGCACCAATTCTGATAGGTAGTGACAGGGCGGAGCTCTAGCCCTTTGATACTTTAGGATGCCAAAGCTATCTCCAGATTGTATGTGGGTCTCTTGGGGAGTCTCATTTTGCCTGCCGGGTGCTGATTCTCAGGTGGCCACCTAGCCAAAATAAATATGTACCACGATGAGTATCCGCCCTCGGTGTTTCACAAGAGGTCAGGCCAAACCCCCGGGTGGCAGTGTGGTCTCAGAGTACTCCACACACGATGGATGGTCACACTCACCGGCTAATGCTCAAGTCTTCTCCCCGTTTCTCACTTTTTAAACTCTTCCATGATTTCTAAGTACTACAAGCTTTTGAGCCATGGCGTGTGCCACAAGAGGATTCCTCCACACTTCTCCTTCTTCCCTCCATGGTTCTAGGCACTTAGAAAATTAACAACTGGTATCACAGCTACGGAGGGACCACCCCTCCTAAATTCTTTGCCCTTGAATCCTGGGCTACTCTCGGACCCCCATTACGGTGCTGTGGCAGCCTCTCGTAACCGCAGCATCAGCAACAGTAGCAGAGCTTGCCCTGCTGCTCACCATTCGCAGCACTCTCATTCCGGCTGCTACTCTTTGCAGTCGTTGTGCCACTCTTAAATGCAGCCTCATTGCCGGAACTACCACATGCACTCTGCCACCACAACGAGCTCCACCTGGATCTCCCAACATCTTGATCTTAGGGACACAGCCCCGTTGTTGCAACGCTAGGGAATCACGGTGACCTCAGCACTATCGTGATTTCCGATGCCTCAAATGCAGCTACAAAAACTGCATTAGTGACATCTTCCCATGTATGCAACTGCATTGGTTGTATCAGCAACACTCGCTTACAGTTGCATCTGCAACTGCTGCTGTAGCAGTGGCGGTATGTGTCTGCAACTACATTCTCAGCTACATCTGCAGCCATGTTTGCGGCCACAACAGAAAAACCAAATTCGTGGATCATTTTTTCAACCGCATTCACAGCCGCAGCTACATCCGCACTGTTGGCATCTGCTCGTAGCTGCACTGGTGGCTATAACGTCTACATCAGGAGAATCTACCTGCCGTCAAATTTGGAGTTGCAGCAGCGGCATTAACAGGTCCTGTCCCTCATTGTATTCTTCACCAGTCTCAGCAGCTACTGTTACCATACCCTGAGGTAACAACTTCATTGCAACACTTCTCTGAGTGTTCCCGTAACAACGTCTGATTGCAAAGATCATGTCCTCTCACACTGCGCACTTCCCTTTGGCTCCTTGCGACAGTTGACACAAGAACACTCTCAATGTCTCATGGTCAACTCAACAGACTCGAACCATCACCTTGATGACGCAGGTGACTATCAGGAGAGCATATCATGGGTTGCTACAGACAGTGGCACAAAAACAACGTTGGATGACAATCACTGGGTGTGGCCGGACGAGGGAGATGCTGACATGTCCATCTCAGTTCGCAGAATCTCAGCGGAGCACTGGCACGAGGATTGTCATAGCTTTGAGGAGGTGAGAGACCGTTAGATTGAGTCGTTGTTGTACGATACCGAGAGCATGCTTGATCCTCTTCCAGGAGTGTGATCTCTCGAGCAACAATCTCATCTATTCAGCACCTCTAAAGTCTCACCAGTTAGTGCAGCCATTGAACTAGAGCAACCCGGAAGGGTTTCTCTTCTTCCTGCACACTCCGACACACCCAGTCTTGCTGAGGCAATTCTTGAAGCAACAGTGGTTGCAGCAGCCACATTCTCAGTCACAGCCAGAGCTAGCAGCGGTCCCATAGGCACGGCAGTTGGACATGCTACAGCTTCCTAAACTGAAAAAGCTACCTCCCATTCACTTCTGGCACCAGCTGCTGTCAACATTTTTGTACAGGTAGCTGCATATCCATGTCGACCCACATGACGGGAATGACCATTTGCTCTGCAAGATCACACACAAAGTAATGCTCAGCAGGGATGTGCTTTGTGCGTGCATGAAACACACCATTTATCTCTATGATGGGAAGAGCACTCTCATGTCACAGCGTAACGATACAAGACACTGAATGACACATCAAAAACAATGGAAACCTTAGCCCTAGCCTCGAACGTAACATACTCAGCCAAAGATGAGCTGCGTGTAATGCAATACTGCTTGCCGTTGTGCCACAAAACAATGGTGCCATCCAGCAGGAACATGTAGACTGTCCGACTGCGCCCATCAAGGCTCCAGGCCTAGTCACCGTCTGTATAGTTGACAACTACCGTGCAAGCAGGTTGACGCAAAGGCGATGTTGGGTCGTGTGGTCATGGCCAGGTACATCATAGAGCCAATGAGTTCCAAGATCACATCCACTCTCTGTCCAAGTTGTGCTCGATCATCCACCTTCAGGGCATCTTTCCTGTCAAGTTTGATGGAGGTGTAGGCTGTGGGAATTGTACCGAGGAGCTTGGAAAACCGCTCCTCCACAACGCACGCATAATGTGCCTATTGCAACAAGAGTGTCCGCCACTGAAAGTCACGTACAATCTACCTCCTGAGGAAAATAGTTATAGGACCAAGGTCCTTCATCATGTAGGCATCACAAAGGGCTGCCTTGGCTTCCTTGACGGTCTCCGTTGAAGGTGATACAATCAGAATATCATCCACATAGACCAAGATGGTGGTGAAGCTCTCAGCTGTCCATCTCAGAAAGAGAGAAGGGTCAATGTCACTCTAAATGTAGCGAGCACGTTTGAGTGTGCCAGTGATCTTCAGTTTCCAGCACCGAGGTGGTTTCTTAAAGTTGTACAAGGTCTTGTCACGAACCTCAAAGCCTGGTGGCACTCTCAGTTTTGTCACTTTGATCCAGGCATGTTGAAGGAGGTACTCTCGGCAGAGGACACACAACTCTGGTATCCATCTTGTAAGGATAAGTTGAGAGCTATCCATTAGCATGGTGTCTAAGAGCTTGTTGACCTCCCACCTAAGCATAAGGTTATACACGCTATTTATACATTTTACAAAAAGGTGAAGTATGCCGGCGCACTCAATTGCTACAAGATCTGCTTAATGCCCAAGGGATTCTCACACCTTGAGGATATGGATATCACTCACACGTTCGCCCGTTGGCCGCAGGACCACCACTCATGCCCTGTTTGGGATTGCTACTCACCACGACTAGGAGTTGTGCCAGATGGATGTGAATAATGTGTCCTTCAACGTGCCTGGATCATGCACCATCAAGAGAGAGCTTCAGGTGGCAAACCGCACATCTCCAGACTTGGTTTTACCACAAAAGAATCATCTGCAACACTTCAAGTGACTGAGAATTCACAGTAGACCAATTTGTGGCCGACAGGACACGCTTGATGCACCTCAGTGTAGTCTGCATGGAAACTCAGGTTAAGGGTCTTCATGCCATACTCGCCACCCTGAACACTACGATTCAATCGTTTGGAAACCAAATTTGCTGTCAGTTGAGCCTTAGAGGCCTGTGGCCGAAGACGGCCACCGGGCTCGAAAGACTAGCCTGAAGATGAGATGCTCACCTCGGGCTGTGAACGAAACGCCTTGGCCACAGCTGCAGGGGCTTTGGACTCGTAGGGTAGGGGAGATGATATAGGAGTATCATAGAAAGATGTTGACTGAAAGCAAGGGGAGCAGATCAGGCACGAGAGTAGGTGCAATTGGAGATGTTGGCACCGGCAAAGGATCAAGTGTGCTAGAGAAAATGGACAAAGGCACTAGACAAGATGTGTTGTAGGGGACTGACGCTGGCACAAGATCAGGTGTGTTAGAGGGGACTAACACTCGTACGTGATCAAGTGTGCTAGAGGGGACCGACGAGGCTACTACCCACAGCCAAGATGGCTGGATCGTCAGCAACCGGAGACCGGACCATTAGTGAGGAGGCCTGGATGGACCCATCTCCAGCGACAAGATTCCCCCATCCGTTAGGAAGCGACACGAGTGGGAATGTTGACAACAACCAACAATAGAATGTTGGATAAGTTGCGGTAAGTCAGAGTCTCAAAACAAAAAGGATCTTGAGACTTTAAAATGCGACAACTCAAACACTCGACAAGGGTGGTCCGAAAAGCTCCAGGCCTTCGACCGCGGGGAGATGCCAAGGAAGACATACATAGCATCCCAAGGTGGGACCTTGAATCCTATTGGTCCTCCATGGACCAAACGCAAGACTAGTGGTCCCAAGATGCAAGTGAGATGGAGATTGTCGCAATGGTCAAATCATAGCTCGTACGACGTGACATGGTCCTGAAAAGGACCATGAAGCAGGTGGTTCCAGACCCATGTCATGTACGAGAGATCCTTACATGTGAAGGACTATGGAAGACCACGGTCAAATCGCATGGTGTGGACTACACATTCTACAGTGCGGTTCTAGCGCTCGGATACACAGTTGTGCTGTGGTGTAGCAGGGAAAGAGAGCTGGTGGTTGTGGTAAACACCATGGTCAGGAAAGAATGTGTTCATCTTACCTAAGAACTCGCCACCACGATCCAAGCAGAACGTGTGAAGGGTGTGACGAGACTTGCGCTCCACCATGACCAACCAGATGCAAACCGCCAGGGCTCCATCGTTCTCGTGGCAGAGGCTGTAGACCCAAGACAAATGGATGAAGTCATCAGTCAGGGTAAGAACACATTGATCTGGGTCCGAGAGGAACTCGAGTGAGAGGGGGCCGAGGAGGTCCGGGTGGACCAACTCTAGTGGATACAGTTCCTTGGAAATGCATTTAGGATATTACAACGATGCATCTTACCTTGGGCCTGGAAAAGATAATCAACGTCAAGACCGAGGGCTGGCTGAGTTAAAATGAGCTTGGACACAATGTCTGAGCACACATGAAAAAGATACTGATGCAGCAAACCCTTGTGCTTAAGGGAGAGAACACCGGTGACAAACACACGCGTACAAGAGAGAGAAGAAGAAGAACAAAAGAAGAGCAATCAAACACACGATACATGTCATTAATAGTGGAGGCACGAAGAACAATGGCAAGTGTGTTAAGAGCAGACACCGTGGCAGAGTCATGAGAGTACTCAACAGTGAGATCCATCCTGGTGCATTCATGAACAGAGAGAAACTGAGCTAAAGAGCAGAGACAAAGAGCACATAAGAAATGTGCAATGGGCCAGAGAGACCATCAAACCGCACTACCCCGTCTCCCTAGACACGCAGCGACTGACCAGACCTTGTGCTAATTGAACAAACAGATGCAACAGGACCGAGCTTGAAAAAGTTACTACGATAACAGGTCATGTGATTAGTGGCACCGGAAACAACGATCTAGTGTCCCTCGGCTGACGACCTAGCATCAAAACTGAACAGCGTGCAACATAACACTACCTCTACCGGACACTCAACACAGGACGTGGGACAACGACGAATGGCACCGGACATGTGACTCGACAAGCCACTCTTCACTGTGAGGCCCATCCTCAACACATGCCAATAGAGCTCCCCCAAAATCATCACCACGGGCAACAGAAACAATAGAATAAACTCTCTGGGAACCATCCGGTTGTGACAGCACACTCGTACCTCCCTCAAAGTGAAGCTCCTTCAGCTCACAAAGCTCCATAGTCATGAGGTCTTATGGATCCATCCCGCCAATGCCACCTGGAATGGTAAGGAACTTAGCTTTTGTCACATTCACAGCACGACCTGCCTGAGTGGTGCCGGGAGACGTATGCTGAGCATGCGTAGCCTAGAGGCTATGTGTGATCTGGATCCGGGCTAATGGCTATTGAGCCTCCGCGTATCGGTGAGTTCTCCTGCAGTTGTAGCAGTGGACAGAGCGTCCACTACCATTGCTCCGCCGGGAGCTGCTATTGCTCGTGCTGCTTCTCATGCCCCTTGTCATGTTTCTTTTTCCCCTTCTTCCCCAATGAGGTGTTGGCCACGCCCTGGGCTAATGCGGTCGGGGAAGAGGAAGAAGGGGAAGAAATGGAGGAGGAAGAGCTGGGAGTACGAGTACTTGTTGGGGATGTAGTCGCCAAGGGGCTCACTTGATGGAACTGAGCAGCCTCCTTGGCCCCCGTCCCCTCGAGATAGCACTGATGGGCCCAGGGAAGTAGCTCAAGGGAATCAGATAACTCCTCTAAGAAATGTTGATAGAAGAAGGTGAATAGGTGGGTGTACTCCATTTCTGCACCAAGCATGATGGTGTCGATCGTCCAAAGTTGAGACCCCCTGCCAGTGCCCAGCCAGCCGTGGATACAAATCGTGCGGTGCCAGTATGCTGTTGCCGAATTGACTCTCCCTGGTGCAAGGAGTGGAAATCCCTAAGGCGGGGAGCCCTCGTCGTGTCGGAAGAAAAACTGGCAGATACAGCGAACAAGGTGGGGACTAGCTCCAACCCGCGGCGAGGGTCGGCCCCATCACCCATCCCAGGTGCGTCCAGGAAAGGACAAAAGTCCATGGTATAGAGCAGACCGCGCATGGCCCTCGTTGCTGTCTGGGTCAGGCAGGCATTAGCAGTTTGATACTGACTCAGGTTATAGGACCATACCCTCTCTCTTTCTAGTACTCCAACCCAGTATCACTGTCGTAACGGGATGGAAAAGTCTCGAAGTCCTTTAGTTGCCGCTTCGTGAGGAGGGCAACTTCGAGCAATTCGCGCCAACCCCCATGGAATGGACAGGTCTTCGAAAGAGAGACCACTCACCCAACTCTAGGGGGTCTGACGCGCTAGTGTTACAGATGTGACCCGGGGGTGTGTGTTGCGGACGGAGGTGGAGGCAATTCAGCAACGTGCAGATTACGCGTGTCCGTGCATCGGCATCCTCCTCTTAATCGTGTTTCTCAACTACCTGATGTTGCCGGTTGCGCCAGGTGGAGTCTGTGACTTTCGTGACAAGCTCTATAGAAAGGTCTAGATGTCTCGGAGAAGGGAGAACTGCTCCTGCTACTGACGCCTAATCTCATCATACGCCTGTCACAATTTGTCAATTACCCAAGTGCATGGGCTCAACAAGCCCGACAGGGATCTAGAGAAAGAGGGATCAATCCCCTTATCAGCGACTGGTGCCATGTTGTCGCTCACTTAGAGTCTGAATGCCAAAGTCGTCGGAATGAAGAACTGTGGGCATTTCTCAAGGGTTTGGAATGCTAAAAACAGTTGAAATTTTGACCAAAACATTGCTGATATTGCATGAAAAATGCTCGCATGAAAATTGCCAGCGTTTTTTACTCTAGCGAAGCTCACTCTTCTCTCTTTACTCACGCGGAGTTCGCATGGATGTGGAAGAGGGTGACCGCGGGGGTGACCGCGCCACCCCCTGCTCGCAGCTATGCAAGAGATGTGCAAACGCGCACAGCAACTACGCAGCTACACATCCGTGCTGCTTTGTAGCACTGCTAAGCAGCACATACTACGGAGCAATAATGCTACACAAGACAACAACTACGACTAGTACTACTTCGTGGTTGCTACTGCTACAGCCACAGCGATTACTGCAGAGCTGTTTCTTTTGGCTGCCATAACTGCCATGCTGTTGTTGTGTTGCTCGTACTACTATTGCTACCACAGCTGCAATTCTACTGTTGCATTGTTGCCATCTATGTTGCTGCCGCTATGCTACTAATGCTACTCGCAGCTGCTGTTGTCGCTGCTGTTGCTCGCTGTTGTGGGCGCTACGTGCTGCCACCGCCACTACGTGTTGCCACCGCCACTGCGCGCTGCCAGGACTCGCAACCGCCACCGCGAGTTGCTGCTGCGAGCTGCGATCCTTTTTTTATGTCATGAATGGCAACCAGAGAAGCTGGTGCTGCTTCCTGGTGCTGTCGCTGCTCTGTGTGGCTGGTAAAGCTTGTCGTTGCCGCGACTACTACTGCTATGGCGGTGGCGGCAACTCACGCTGCCACTGCTGATCATGCCCCCCACTGAAGTGGTCGCGTGTGGAGCCACTGCTGTTGACGTCGCGACGACATCTCTGCTCTTCGCATCTGCTACGACGGGTCCCACGATATGGCTGCTGCGATGACTCTCACTACAACTGTAGGTGCTATATCTATATGGCGCAGCGCAACGAGAAAGGTCTTGTTGCTCTGATACCGAGGCAAACTGAGAAGCTTCCTAACCTGGCTGCCACTCACATGGCGACATTTTCCAATTAGTTCACACACTAGCAAGCAAGCATGTGCAAGAAACTGCAAGGGTTAGGCTAGCAAGACGCACAAAGTGACATAAGCTCTAATAGCTCAGAAACGTAGAGAGGAGTGACACCTGAAAAGCACACAGCGTAAATACATGCTGTGGTACGGCGGGTGATGCACTCGGCATTGTCAATTTGTCCTTAAAAGCAGCCCAGAACCACATGCGTCCAAGCGCAGCACCATCTAGACCTAGAGATGCAAAATCCCAAGCTGGACCCTGCAATAGGTGGCACACATGTGCGACACCAATTGGTGGACACAAAATGCAAAACATGCAAATCGGCTCCAAGAGCTAGCCCCCTGAGAAAACTCTATCAACTGCAGAAAAACTGCTGAGCACCCAAGCAAGCACGCGGGACGTTGTGGCCGCTCTTTGGCAACCGTTGGGTATGGTGACTACTCGACGGTGCTCTGACGCTAGACGGGTCTACATTAAGGACATGCACGACCACGGAATGGTCACACTCACA
>SZWC01003441.1:84239-111622 GCA_023375785.1 Penium margaritaceum
TGCGGAAGCGACTCCCAGTCCGAGAAATACGCGCGAATCGGACAGACTTCGCACAGCAACCAGGGTTTTTTCCGAAACAGATACCGGACATCGCAAGCAAGCACTTGACTTCACCGACGACGACTTCTCGGACAGGAGGGAAAGGTCGAGCAAAACTCGTTTCCAAGGCAGATAACATGTTTGAACCCGGCTTCAGTCTACTACTACGTAACCCCGATGCAAGCCTGCGTGCAGCCAATGCTACTAGTTTTTTTTTTTTTTTCCCGTGGTCGTAACCGGTAGGGAAGGGGGGGTCACCTAGACACCAAAAGAAGTCCGGGGATTGAACCCGGCCCCCCAAGCTACAGCTTGTATAATTTGGGGTGTCTCCACCAGAGGCGGAAACTGGGTGTGAGAGATAGTGTAGCGTCGCCTTGCCCGAATTCTGCATTGCAGAAATGGGAGGCTAGGAGGGTGAGTGGCTGTTGTTTGCGTTTTGACCAGCCTTTATTTCGGAGGTTAATGATTTGTGAGCTTAGGTGAAGGGTTTGTTGTAGTGAGGAAGGGAATGTGCGGGTGATGCACGTGTACCTGCGGGTTATCCACCACGGATACCTGCATTGATGCACGTGTCGGCAGGACGTAACTGACGCAGTGGAGTGCGCACTGCTAAGTACCCAACATGCACGCCTCCACCGATCATAACAGCACAATGAACCCTGCGAGCATGCACTAGTCGACTCGAAGAAAGTTCGGAAGTTCAAAACTTGAACACTCAAACGCTGAACATGTCAACAACCGTACATATCCATATCAGTGGCCCTTTTTCAACTTCTCCAACTTTTAGTAAAAACCACAAAAAAACCAACTAATTAGTCTTATTCTGAGATCGCGGAGGCTTTTAGTCGATTAGTGTGAACTAAATAGTCAGAAAATGGAGCTGCCGGCCTTCATAACTAATTAGTTAGACTAACGATGGGGGAAAATTTTCGCGACGTCGCACATCGCTCGCAAAGCACACGGCTGGTAGGCGAGGTAGACGGCCAACCTTGCCATAGCTCGCCACTTCGATTTCCCGCCTCCTGAGATGGACTAAAAACTATTTAGTCCATTTCGGAACTCCACACTCGTGTGACACTCCCTTATGTGCTGCGCATGGCTTGCTAGGCCAAACATCATCTGTTTCGTTGTTCGGCCTAATACCGCTATACCGACTGTTTAGGCCTCCAAGTTTTCTCTTGGCCATTTCTCGCACATTTTAGAAACGGTACTCACTTCACAGAAAAGATGCATGGTGTACCCACTTTTTTTGAAGCGCACGCAATCATGCATGGCGTGCCCAATATTGAAAAAAATCATTATACTCTAGTTGCAGACAAAATATTTCGACGACAAAGGGTATCCTATAAATCATTTTCCAGTTTTCAGCGAATGAAGTCAGTATTTCTACAACTCACGAAATGAACCCCGACGCAAGTGCCTTTTGACTGACTTGAAGTGAAGCACAAGTTCTGAAAGAACAAATAAATGGAAAATTGATCACTTGTCTCCTATTTTCTTTCGTCCTTTAAAGAGGGGTCTTCAACTTCGGACGAACGACATAAAGATGACATCATTCACATACAAAACCAGACGGGACCTCGTGAACACCTGAACACACTCTAGTCGTAGCAAATATCGATCATGTGATATGTTGCCAAGTGGACGTTGCCATCTATAGTCCACATGCCAATGGTGCCAATTGGCAAGTTCTTTTAGGTCAGACCACATGCTGTCAACGTCATTCGCCTGTTGGTGTTTCTGACTTAGTTGTATGATATGATTAATAGTTTTTGTTTCCCCTTACGTGCGTGTTCACACCACATGCATGTTTTATGACAGTTCTCGTCATGGTAAATCGGCCACCCGCCATGCGATGTGGACATCCGCTCTCGTCGTCCGCAGGGGTCATGACCGTTGAGCCATAGTTCATGTGTACTCGACATGTTCTTCCAATGCCTCTGCTTAATCGTAGTGGGAGTTCATCTCCACGATGACTCTTCTCGCTCCAATAATGGTTGGGTTTTCAAGTGTAGATGGTGGGTAAGATGCATATTACGACGCATGGCATGCATTGCAATACCCACTTCTGGCAAACATAGCCGTACATTTTTACGCCACCAGTGGCGACTACCCAGACGACGAGGACAACAATGAACCAAACGTCCTCGTCTTTTGCTACCACCCTGAGTCCTCCTTCCTGTATATCGATTGGGAGGAGCACGAGTAAAACAATCACGTCCAAATTCTTTAGCATATGACTTCGCGCTCTCCAGACCGAGTTGAACATCGCACAATGCGACTTGGAGGAACTCAATGTGTCCGTTCGTTTTGTGGTTAAAATGCAGGTGGTTTGATCCCAATTTGTCTGTTGAAATGGCGTTAAATCCGACAAGGTTGGACCTCCTCTTATGTCAAAGTACACCGCCCGCTTGCCACGTCACATAAGTTATTCAGGTATAATGTTTCCCTACATGTGCGTGAAGTTCTTTCCCTACATGTCATCTTTCCATAATTGTCTGATGAGGAAACTTCCCCCCTCTCCCCCCCCCGCTAGAGAAGATCGGCAAAGAAGTGGAAGCCACTCCCACTTGTGAACACAAGCGCAGAGCAAGATGCATGGATTTCCTTGGTGGTCGAGCCTTTTGGAACATGGATGCTTGTCGCGAAGCTGTCCAATACTACGCTATCGATCGCAACATGCCTCTAACTTGAGCCCATAGCGAGCCAACTCGCCTGGATTGTGCAGCGATTAGGCGCGCCGGGCACCATGGGTGTTGCGCCACATTGAGCAGATGATGAAGAATAATTCGCTAAGCGACAAGAAGGCATTTTAGCAGATTGTCGAGGCATGCATGGGGGAGAAATTGCGCTACACGATGGTGTGCCAAGCAAAAAAGGCAGCCCTAGAGAAGCTGATGGAGGAGAAGAAGCTTTCGTGGTCCCTCTTCCCAACCTCCGTAGTAGAGATTGGTACTTTGTGGCACACATCCTCTTTTCCATTGTCTTCGGTGGTTGTGAAAGATCATGGGCTTAAAGGGGTGTCAACATGCATGGTATGCCTTGCAATTGAAGAGAGTGGACCCCCGCATGTTCGCATGCGCTGAGCATGACAAGAAAAATCTATTTTGCCGAGCCTTCGTGGCACCTGGTGCTTGTCAAGAGGGTTAGAACCATGTGCGACGCCTCATCACAATGGATGCCACATTTTTGAAAAACCGGTTCAAGCAGGTTCTCCTCATTGCTCAATTATAGAATGCTAAAAACCATTTCGTACCCATGGCCTGGGGGTTGTGCGGACAAGAATACAAAGACAATTTGACATTGTTTGACCAGCAATTGTTCAAGGCGAATCCAATGGCACGAGACCGAGGAACAACCATCATTTCCGATTGTGACGCCGAGCTCCTTGCTGTTGTGGCCCAAGACATGCCAGGTGCTACGCACATGTACTGTGCGATGCACATCTGAGAGAACATGAAGGCCAAAGCGGATCGTGTGGCCACTCACCACTTCTCGACCCTCACCCATGCCTTCAACAGCAGGGAGTTCAAGCGTACACGAGAAGAACTTGCAAGGGCTTCCACATACGGTCTAGTGTACACCTTCGGCGGTGGTGCAGAACCGGGCATCCTATTGGACAGGTGGAGTCGGGTCTTCATCCTCGTGGCACGCGGTGGTCACACAAAAAGCAACGTAGCGGAGTCATTGAACGCCCGGATAATGGACCTCCGCTATCTCTACCCCTTTCACCCCCTTTGTGTGGGTGCAGAAACTATTTATAGTCTGACGGAAGCTAGCTCATGACTGCAAAACCATGCTTACCCCCTTCTCAGACAGTAAGGTGAAAAACTACACGTCGAAGGCGAGGGAGTACGGCATCATCCCGGTGGGACGACTGTTTGGTATTGTGTCGGGTCCCAAGAGAGTATCTGGGTGAGAGGTGGACTGCAATGCCATGAAGTGTAGCTCTGAGCAGTGGGCCTAGTACGAGTTCCCGTGTCAACACGCTGTGAGCCTTCTCCTGGATGCTGGAGTGAACCCCAAGATGTACGTTGACATTCACCTGACAAAAATGGCATGGAAGAAGACCTACCATTACCGCGATGTGCGGTGAAGGATGCAGATATCATGTATAGCAAGATGGCAAATCTCAACCTAGGGAAGACAGAGGTAGAGGAGGCCATGTCTCAAGTGGCCAACCCATGCACGGGCATGTGTGCATCCCCCTTTGGGGAAGAATTTCACGATGCATGCGAAGAGTTCAGTGAAGGGACAGAGTGTCCTACTCGTGGGGTCATATGTTTTGTGCACAACTTACCCGTGTATGTTCAATTGTGGATTAGTACATGTGACTTAGCACCTCTGTTTTATTGTGCACCTTGATTGCAAAGTTGCTTTCAATGCCATGTACTTCTCCACTCGGTCTTGTGCTTTTGCTCAATGTGAGTAATTACAAGCAAAGGGACCTCGTTCATTAACTGTTCATTAAGCCAGTAGCTGCTAGTAAAAAGTGCAATATAAGTTTATGTAAGCATAGTAACCTAGTCCATGCACTACGTAGACATGAGTGTAAATGGATGCCGATGTCGGGATGATACATGTCACATACGACGGAAACAGAACATGATGTAGCTAGTGTCTGTTTAATAGTATTGTAGTAGTTGAGACTCCTAGAATTAAGATAGTGACGGCCAGTATAAAGGAACTCGCACATGAAAAAGTAATACAAAATGAGCACACATACCAATTCTTTACAGCGTCTAGATATCAGTGGATACAACATGGATGAATTCCTGGATGAAAATGACATATGCCCACTATCTAGCACAGAGGGCAAGAGTTAGACATAATTAGTGGTCACATCCTATATGAGTTTGTATGTAAATTTACCAGATATCCACTATGTGCCCACACTTAGGGTTGGAAGGATAGAATTTTAGTGGAATTATAATGAACTAATTTCATTATGACTATGAAACATACAATGTCTTTGCCATTATAAGCGTTGGCATGCTAGGAATGTAGTGGACACATGTAGAATACATTCATGCATAAATGTTACGCATGCCCTTTATGTGCCACTCTAAGGGCTGGGTGGCTTTGTGCACAGCCATGGCTGCCACGGATAAGGAGTGTTAGGCAAACGCGAAGTGGCCATATGCCAATCCAGGATCTTAACCATGGTCTCTTGTTGAGGAGGTGTGAATGTCCATGATGGCATCCTGTTTCGCATTACCCAATGGTCAAACTCAACCTTAATGGTGGCCCATGCAGTTGTGGCTTCCTGCGGATACAACATGGCTACTCTCCGCGATGCTTCCTCTCCACCCCACACATTGGCTTCATCCCATCAGCACGGCCCATTCGAAACTCCACTCCTATCATCATTGGTGGCCATGTTTGTGCGACGGATAAAGTGTACCACATAGTTGTCGACGTCCACTATTTATGTGTCACACAGGGGCCGCATGCAAGAACAATGGCAGTGCGCACCATTATGTTTGACTGGTGAACTACATAAAAGTGAACGGTTTGAGATGGTTTTCCGTAGAGTCAATGTGGTGACATGAGGCGAGGCACCCTAGGCGCTGCAATTGATGTGCACTGGAAGAACGGATCGGGCCCTCCTGGCACTCGTTCTTGATGGGTTGTGCACAAACGTGTGTATACTGTAGGTTTGACTTCTATCACTTGTTCAACTAATGAAAATAGAGTTCAACAATTGTTTTCGCATTTTGGGTCGTCAACTGTGCTTGCACAGAAAATTTGCATGTGGTGGATGGTGATCGCAAGAGGCACATGAACGTCGCTCGATCATTGGACACAAAGGAGAAACACGTATGCAACCCTCCAATGGTAGCCCTGAATGACAATGTTTCCAAGTGAGAGTGGAATCTTGTGAATGTGTTGTCTAATGGTAATATCATCTGCTACGCTGTCCTTGAAGCGCGAGGCTAGAATGGGGTCCTGTTTCAATCTTTTGTGTTGTTTCGGCCGGTGTGGAAAGTGGGTTTGCGGGGAAATACATTGGTCCCCATACGATTTTCAGCTCGGTGGACATCCAGAGTATAAGTTCTTAGCAGTGGCCCTCAAAACTATTTTCTGCCTTTCATGGACGTTATAGTTTCTTCTGTCAAAGTGGCCCCCGTATTCTTTTTCTCCAACACTTTTTTATGGTGTGTATTAGTTTTGAAGAGAGTGGGTATGTGGAAACAATACCCTTCATTCCGCGTTGTGACATAGAAGAGTCCATAAAATCTGGGTATTCAAGTTCTTTTCATTACGGCCCACTTAATGTCGACGTCTCCATTTTTGCTCTGATTCTGTTGTGGTGTGAACCATCCCCATCTGTTTGTAGAAATAACTGTGACCACTCACCTGTTCATGAACGACAAGGTCAAGCCAGCGGCTGGCCAAGGAGATGTAGACGTGGAGGTGGTGGTTGCTGGGGCAGCGGGTGTAGCACGTGATCAAGAAAGTGTAGCATGTACCTGGCTTGGCTGACATTCTAAGTGTCAACCGCTTGACAGATAAGGGATACGAGATGCTCTTCATGAGGAAGGGGGCAGTCGTGCGAAAGGATAGTGGCGCTAAGCTCGTGCTGTAGGCTGAGCGTAAGGGAGGCCTCTACATTGTGGAGACCAAGGTGATCCCCGCGGCAACAGACTCAACAGACTCATAAGAAGACTGAGAATACGTCAACCTGGCAAAAGGAGGGGGAGCTCATCTGGAGCTCTGGCACCAACAACTTGGGCATTCCTCACCCGTGATCGTGAAGGAGATGGAAAAGCGCAAGCTGATACACGACCTTGTTTTCGACGGTGCAGAAGAGGCGACAAAAACAACAAAGCACAAAAAGTGCGAGCCTTGCATTTTGGGCAAGGTGCGACAGAAACCGTTTGACGAGAACGTGAATTGTGCCTCGGACCTGCTGGAGGTCGTGCACAGTGACGTGTTCGGACCATTCAAGACAGCGTCAAAAAGCGGTGCGCGTTACTTCGTCATCTTCATAGATGACTTCAGTATAAAACTCAACGTATATTTCATGAAATGGAAAGACGAGGACCTGGATCGGTTAAAGGAGTATGTCGCTGAGGTGGAGAGGCAGATTGATTGGAAGGTTAGAGTGCTACGCAATGACAACGATGGAGAGTACGTGGGCTGTAGCAGGTGGATGAAGTTGCAGGGCATAAAATGAGAACAAACTACGCCGTACTCGCCTTAGTCATATGGCCTGGCAAAGCGGGCTAACCAAACCCTACTGAACCTGGTACGGACCATGTTGGTGGATGCAAAATTGCCACGAAGCTCCTGGGCGGAAGCTGTGCGTAAGGCAAGCTACACCATCAACCCCACTCCTAGAGTAGTGCTGAAGGGGAAAAGCGGTTGGAAGATGCTGCATGAGGTTTGGGGTAGGTGCAAGCCAAGTGTGGTACACCTGAAAGTGTTCGGGTGTAAGGCGCACACGGTGGTGCAGGTTGCACAGAGGCGCAACACCAAGCTGGAGTTGGTAGGAAAGTTGTATCTCTTCCTTGGCTATGAGAGCGCATATAAGGCGTACCGGCTCTACGACATGTACAGGGAGGAGGTAATCCGCAGCCAAGACGTTGAGTTTGACAAGCAGTAGAGCTACATCAACAGTAATAACGTGGACATGGTGGAATCTTCAAAGACAAGGGAGCGGTTCCAGTTCCTTGACTACAAGAAGGATCCGGCAGATGCCAAAGTTAAGGATGCAGCATCAGAGCGCGAAGGTGCATCTGAGGTGGCAGCCGATGCGGAGGACTCTGATGATAAACAAGTTGATGAGGACATCCACCGGAAGGATCTGGCAGATGAGGGTCCGAGGGTGCCAAAGCGCGCACTCCCGGGAAAGTGTGCACTGGGCGTCCATGGAAAATCCACCGAATGTGTCGGTCGTTCACGCGATGTTTCGCCAAAGGGTGAGAGGTCCTTGGGGGGCCATCAGGTTGATGATTCACGAGAGTGAAGATGCACCACCAAAACTACCGCCCCACAGCAGGAGGCAGCAAAAACAGGAGAAGCGCTTCGACGCAAGCACCGGTCGATGGATCGCCATGACGCGGTGTATGCTGGTTGCATCAACGGAGCCGACTACCGTGTAAGAGGCGCTTGCATGGCCCGGGGATCAATGGGACGCAACCATCAAATCAGAGATGGCATCCATCACAAAGAATGACACGTGGGGGCTAGTTGACAGGCCAAAAGATGCCAAGGTCATCGGCTCAAAGTGGGTCTTTAAGATCAAGTTCACAAAGGAAGGTGTGGTTGAAAAATACAAGGTGTGGCTGGTGGCAAAGGGATACGCACAGCGTAAGGGCGAGCAATATGATGAGACGTTCGCTCTCGCTGCCAAGTTCACAAGCATCTAGGCGATCCTTACAGTGGCATTCGCGAAGGACATGGAGCTCCACCAAATGGACGTAAAGACGGCCTTCCTTAACGGCATTATGGATAAAGAGATCTACATGAAGGTGCAAGAGGGGGTGGAGGTGCCGGAGGGCAAGGTGTGTAAGCTATGGAAGTCCTTGTACGGGCTAAAATAATCACCCAGATGATGGTACCAATAGATGGACCATTTCATGGCACAACTCGGCTTCAAGCGCTGTGAGGTCGATCACTACGTGTACCTGCCACGCGACACATGCCTCCATCAGATCGTTGCACTCTACGTGGACAACCTGATTTTGTGCTTGACGGATCTCTCGAGCCTACAATGGCTGAAAGAGTAGCTGAGCAGCAGATTCCAGATGTCGGACATGGGGGAGTTGAAGTACTACCTTGGGGTGAGCATCACGCGGAACCTGAGGGCGCGCACGCTTGTGCTGGGGCAGGACAAATACGTGGCCAACGTGCTAAAGTGGTACGACATGGAGGAGTGCAAACCAGTTGGCAGTCTGGTCTCCACGACATGTGAACTGAGCGTAGCAATGGCACCGCAAAAAAATGAAGAGCGCGAAGATAGGAGAGGGGTGCCCTACCAATCGGCGGTGGGCAGCCTCATGTATGCCATGGTGGCGACTCGACCGGACCTTGCCTACGTGATGGGCCAAGTGAGTAGGTACTTGGCCGATCCATGGTCACTACACTAGCAGGCGGCCAAGCTCATCCTCCGCTACCTGTAGGCGATGCGGCATGCGCGCTTAAGGTTTGGCGGCAAGGGGTACGCGAACCCTTTGCATCTGATCTGCTATACGGATGCACACTACACTAGCGATTCGCTAGTGTTGACCTCGTTGCCCGTTGTAAGGGGGTTACAACGGCAACAGTACCGCAATGTATATCGTTGTAACATCGTTGTAGTTGTGGGGTGTAAGGGGCACTCAGAGAGCACCAGGGGCCCAGTTCTGGTCCACCGGACCATCGCACTTCGAGAAAACGCGATTTTTGCCGAACGGCCATTTTGACCCTCAGAGGATTTTTTTCTTTTTTTCTTTCAACCATCAAAGGCTTCTGTGGACATAGAGGGTTTGTGCAATATGCATGCATTACATGTTTGCCAGGTGGTGCCAGGTGGTTCATGTAGTTCAGGCATCGGACGAAAATGTTGCCACATCTGCCACTTGGTGCCATACATTTAGTCATTGGACGAATCGAACCTGCCACATCGTCACCTGGCATGAGTGATCGTGAGTTACGATGTGTGAAGAAAACATCATGACATGTCATTCCATGTCAACATAGCCCATTTCACCGTTGCTTTTGCCCCCCCCCCGCTTCCCGTGAGCACCGTCCGCATCACCCAACCCCACTTAGCCTATCAATCTCGATTACTCAGTCACTACCGTTCCCCTGGTAGTCGTCGGGTCGAGACACTTGGTCTCGACCCGACGTGGTCACTATGGCCTCGAGTACCCAAGGCTCTAGGGCTGTCTCAAGCGCATCACCAAACGTTTCAGCGTCTCCAACATCAGGAGTAACCCAGGCCTTTGACGCTTCCCGCTGGGATCCACCCAGAAGACGTCGCCTCACGGGCGACTTCCTGACAAAGGAGCTGTCTTGCCACGTGGAGAAATGGCCAACCCTGACCAAGAAGGCCGGCTTCCGCTGTGGCAGCTGTGCAAAGATTTCTTCAGGTACCTGCAACCGAATCAGAGGCCATTTCGGCGAGTCCAAGGGCAACATCAAGACGTGCCCGCATCCACCCCCAACGGCCCGTGATGCGCTAGGGCTTGAGCGTGAGCCCCCACCTCGAGCGGGCGGGAAACCGCATAATGTGCAGTTGTACAAGGGTATGGGTAAGGAGTGGGGGATGGCGGATCTACCCGTGGCATGGAGGAAGTTGTGGGAGAAGAGGCTACATGAAGAAGAGGCGGCACATGCTGGTTTCACCCTCCTCCAGGACAGCGACGATGATGACCCGAAGAAGCAGCAGCAGTAGCAGTAGTCTACTGTCCGTGCCACCCCATCAACGCATCTGGAAGGAGAGGTACCCTTCTTTGACATCACCCGGGCTGCTTCTTTCAGACAGCCGACGCTTGACCAGCATGCCGAGCGCAAGGCCAACGAGAAGTGCCAGCTGACCATCGTGAAGGTCATGGCCATCACAGCGACCCCCATATCTTTCATATCTTTCTGTCAAGAGTCCGCCATGCTGGAGGTCGTGAAAACTGCCCGCAAGACAACCAACAGCTTCTGCCTTCCAAGCCATTCAACAGTGGTGAATGAGTTGCTTCCAGCACTGGAAAGGGAGCTGGCAGAGCTGGACATCCCGCTGAAGCAAGCCTGGGACATCTACGGGACGAGCCTCGTCGTCGATGAATGGAGCGACAAGCAGATTCGGCCCATCTACAATGCGATGGCCGTCAATGCGCAAGGGAGTGTGCACATCTTCAGCCGAGATGCCAGCGGCATGTCAAGGGATGCGGAGTACACTGCCAGCATCATCGAGGCTGCAATTTTGGAGGTGGGCACCTCAAAGGTTGTGTCTGTCATTTGTGACAACACTAGCACCAACAAGAAGGCATTTGGTGAGCTGGTTGTGAAGTACCCCAGCATATTCTGGCAGGGCTGGTGCACACATAACATCGACCTTGTGATGAAAGATAGAGCAAAGTGTGCATGGGGGGCTGGAGTGGTTGCTCGTTGTGAGAAGGTTGTATCTTTTTTCCGCAACAATGAGATGCCGCGTGGGTGGCTGAAGGCACGGACCAATGGCAAGGTGTTTGTCAATTGCTGTGACACCCAGTTTGCATCGGTGTTCAGTATGGCAGAGAGGCTGCAAGAGCAGAAGGAGAACCTTGAGAAGCTGGTTGAGTCTGACTTGTGGAAGCAGCTGGGCAGCAAAAGGGACAACGGGTACAAGGCCCACGAGAAAGAAGTGCGCCGCATTGTGAGGCGTAGAGTGTTCTAGGTGCAGGTGAGGCAGTTGAAGGATCTTTTGGAGCCAGTGGTGAGAGCATTGCGAGTAGCGGACAGCCCTGGAGGAGGAGCAGGTGAGATCTATGAGACGCTGCTGGACTGCTGTGAAGAGGTGGCTGCATTGGTGGAGAAGAGAGGGAAGAAAGCGGCCAAGGTTGCAAAGGTGCACGTGGACTTTGTCTTGGGCCGGTTGAACCACCGTTGGTCGAAGAACATGAATTGTCCCTTGTACGCTGCTGCCAGACGTGTCCACCCTGAGCACTTTGGAAATGACTTGTCAGGCGACTACGTGACAATGCATGCTTGGCAAGCTGTGGTAGATGCTCTTGTACCTGAGGAGAAGCATGACCAGCTCATGAAGGAGATGAGTGCATTCCAGAAGGCTCAGAATATGGTTGAGATCAACCCAACCATCACCGTGAGCAAAAATGCTAAGGCTGTTGCTGCTGTTGCAAAGGTGAAATGCCGCACCATATCTGCTGTGGAATGGCACATGAACTTCACTGCCTACATGCCTGTTCTTCGTGCTTTGGCACTCAAGATTCTGTCTCAACTTTGCTCCTCATCTGAATGTGAGAGAGCATTCTCCACCCATGAGCTCATTCACAATGCAAGGAGGAATCGTCTACTTGTGTCAACACTGGAGCTCCTGGTGCGTTGCAACGTCAGAATCCGCAAGCACTACGGGCGCAAAGGGAGACGTGCAGCAGAGCAGCTGGTCAGGGCAGCAGACGAGGAGGAAGGGGAGGCAAGTGAGGATGACGGGGAGATAGTGTCTGAGGAGGAGGATTTGGGAGAGTGCAACAGTGATGAGGATAGTGATGATGAGGGACAGGATGAGGAGGAGGAGGAGGCAGCAACGTTTGATGATGAAGTGGTAGAGGTTGAGGCAAACATCTGTGTGATGGGGGACTGCCCTGGCCTCCCACATGCACGCCGTGTTCGCATACGTGAGAAGGCTCCATNAAGGAGGAATCGTCTACTTGTGTCAACGCTGGAGCTCCTGGTGCGTTGCAACGTCAGACTCCGCAAGCACTACGGGCGCAAAGGGAGACGTGCAGCAGAGCAGCTGGTCAGGGCAGCAGACGAGGAGGAAGGGGAGGCAAGTGAGGATGACGGGGAGATAGTGTCTGAGGAGGAGGATTTGGGAGAGTGCAACAGTGATGAGGATAGTGATGATGAGGGACAGGATGAGGAGGAGGAGGAGGCAGCAACGTTTGATGATGAAGTGGTAGAGGTTGAGGCAAGCATCCGTGTGATGGGGGACTGCCCTCGCCTCCCACATGCACGCCGTGTTCGCATACGTGAGAAGGCTCCATCAACCTCAGCAGCAATAGCTCGGGATGGTGGGGGGGAAGGAGGGGGAGAGGATGCAGAGGCTGCCGATGATGAGGAGGCGGCAGCTGGGATCGAGAAGGGTGATGCAGGTCCAAGCTCACCTATAGCAGCTGCGGCCACACGTGGTCCAAAGAGAACAGCCACAACAGCAGCAAGTGGCACTGGTGCTGCTGCTGGGGGTAGCCAGAAGTGCCCAGCACTTGGTAGAAAGTAGAGTTAGTGCACATGTATCATCATGCTCAATTCCATTTGACAAAAGTGTGTTAAAGTGTCCAATTTGCAAGCTTGTCCTTCTTCTCGCTGAAGTCCATGAATGCCTGACTCATGGTCTTATGCTTGTGAGCCAGGGATTTATTTGTGTCTGCAACATCCAAAGCTTGTACACTTGTTATTTGGCTGGAAAGCTATACATGCTTGTGAGCCAAGAAGATGTCTTAGTACTAGACATGAATGAACAGGTCACTTGGGTGTTTCAGGCGTTTCTGTACTTAGAGTATAACATGTGAAAACGCATAGTGAACTTGTGGTCCAAGCATGCTTCATAATGGGTGTCTATAAAAAAAAGTGAACAGTGTTAAAAATTGGTGTTTAATGCTTTGCTGTAGCCCTTATGTGACCAGTGTTTTGCACTCCAAAGTTGCAGTTTCATGGTTTTCAAGGCTCCTCCCCCAGGCTCACATTGATGTGGGTCCCCCTAGCTACAACGGTGTACCGTTGTGGACATCGTTGTACCGTTGTCCGAGGTACCTAGGTCAACACTGCTAGCGATGTGGACAAGCGGACATCCACATTCGGCTACATATTCTTCCTCACTAGTGTAGTGGTCTCGTGTTGTAGCAAAAAGCAAGACTGTATCGCCACGTCCACAGTGGAAGCAGAGTACATCACGCTGGCAGAGGCGCTCAAGGAGGCGGTGTGGCTCCGCAGGTTGCTGGAGGAGCTGTACATGCCGCAGCAGGAGCCTATGGTGGTGCTAGAGGAGAACACATGGTCAATCTCGTTGACCAATAACCCAACGCAACATAGGAGAACGAAGCACATTGACGTGCTGTATCACTATGCACGGGACATGGTTGAAATGGGGCAGGTGGTGCTACAACACTGAAGCACGCACAACATGCTTTTGGATTGCTTGACAAAGCACAACCCGTGGTCCGGCACACATTGAGCGTGGCCAATCTTAGGATGACAAGCTATGATGGGCTCGAGGGCGCAGTGGAAGATGAGTGAGAGCAAGCAGGAGCAGTGGGCATGGCAGGTGCCAGGGGGGGAAATGTTGATGATTTGCCCCTGTGCATGCCCAAGAGCAGCGCCGGGAGGCGTAAACAAGCCACCAGAGAGGAAGCTCCTCGTCATTGGATCTAGAGACTTTATGATTGCTCGGATCCTAAAATGGAGGATTGCCTCTAAAATTTGACGAGTTGTTGAATCCGGTGGAAGCTGTTTCACCGGAATCAAACAAGTAACAAGGGAGATATGAGATTCCAAAGTTGGGGTGTGTGCGGTGTCTACGGGATTCGGTCGCGGTTCGACTAGAGGTGGATAATCCACGTGAACGAGTAATAGAAGTCTATATGGAGACTTTGCTCCGGAAGGGCTGCCGAGGCATCCGGTGAATGATCCGCCAGATGCCAATATTCTAGTTTGTTACTGAGGGACTTAGCCAAATCTCTGGCTCGGCGTTCAAAATTCGGAAGTACGTTTTGTGACTCGGAAACTTCGTCCAAATTCCGACTGCAGGTCCGCGAACAGGTTTTGACCCACATCAATCCCCATCACCAAAATTGATGATTAACACATCATTAACAAAACAGAGCCGAAAGGCGCAAGGGGCACCGCCACTACGCGTAGGGACATCTTTGCCTCCAGAATGGCATTTTTATGGGTCCTTGATGTGTGAGGCGCCTCGATTACAGACGTGGTATGCGTCGCCAACTGAACGGTTGGTTTTGGGTACTACGCTTAGGCTGACGTAGCGGGAGCTACAGTGATCCAAATTGCGCACAGTTTGGTGCGTTGGAGAGCTCATGACTAGATTTACAAATGTTCAGATCATGTCCATATTCAAAACCAATATAAAATCACGTTCTTCCCCTCGGAAAAGGGACTGTCTCACATTTGTCTTCAACTGCCAGAAACATAGCGTGGGACGACTCGAAAGATCACCCTTAGACTCACAACCAACCGCACAAAACAGACCATGAGCACTGAAGACCCATCAGGCCATGTTGGAATTGCACCCGAGGTTTTGACACATACATCATTCACTATTTTATTCTTTAAATCACAAGACAATTCTTCATTTGTACACCTCCTTTTGCATCCCCCATGTACACTCTCACCCCAACCTCCCACCCCCTAATATAGACTCCACAACCCACCTATAGCTCAACCGATAGACCCTGTGGACAAAATTATGCAAGACTAACTCAACTTTACATACATCGCCACATTCACTCCCTACATGCACTCTGAGCCCCAGTCCCGTCCCCATCCCACCTAAAACTAGCCTTACCGAAAGTGTGTTGTATATTTGTACCATTTCATCTACATGACACTCATAGATTCATACACCTCCAGATTCACTCCCCATATAAACTTTCACCCAACAAGACCCCTCCCATCCACCTCCATCTCAAATAAAAATCATACGCTGGTGCATTATTTTAGTTACTAAAAATTGATACAAAACATTATACACTAGTGTACAAACGTATGCGAGTCTAACTTGTCTCACCATGCATCTCCATATTCACTCTCCACATGCACCCTGAGTCCCCATCCTCCTCGCCCTCCCACCTAAAACTAGCCTTACCCAAAGCATGTCATACATTTGTATACCATATCATGTACACCACACTCACATTCATACACCTCCACATTGACTCACCATATGCACTTTCGCCCAACAAGACCCCTCCCATCCACCTCGAGCTCAAACAACAAAACATGTACACTGGTGTATTCTAAAAGTAAAGAGCACTCGGTCATTCATACACCTCCATATGCACTCCTAGTATACACTTTCACACCAACCCCCATCCCCAACAGACATTCCACCCACCCACCTCTACTTTTACCCACACAATATTGAATACTAGTGTACACCTTCCTAGAGCCTTCTTAAGACACCACTTTCCTTCATGCACACTTCTTTTAGTGTATGAAAGTCATTTGATTAACTCTATCTCAAAATTTCACACTTCATTCCGATAACCACCACCGTCATTGTAGAAGGAACACCATGGTTGTTCTCAAATCAGATTGTAAAGCTGCATGGCATGCCACGAACTATCATTTGCGACACAGACGCCCGTTTCACTAGCCAATTTTTGTGCAAATTGATGACGTGTTATGGCAGCCGGATCCAACTATCGATGGCGTTCCATCCTTTGACCGACTGGAAAACTAAGCAAACCAATCAGACGCTCAAACAACCCCTCTGCACTTTACGTGGACCTCACGGTACCTCATTGTGTAGCTAAACTGCCCAGCGCTGAACTCGCATACAACTCCGCCACTTCCACCGCAACTGGTAGAATACATTTTGAGGTAGTGTCCAGCAAACATCCTCACACTCGTGTGATTAGAGGAAGAGAGTAACATCCTCACAATTGAGATCAACCACCACAGATTTTGCAAGCATGTAGGAGGAAACACAGTAGAATCGCTCAAAAATGAAAGCAGGTATGAAGCGGGCAATCGAATGACATCGCGGTGATGAAGTGTTCAGTTTTGGCAATCGTGTCCTCCTGAGCTTGACAAACATCAAACTGCGAGGTTAGGACTTTGCAAAGCTCAGACTCCCATAGTTGGGATTGTTTGAAGTCAAGCAAATGTCAAACCCCGTCGTCGCTTGACCTCTCCTCCCTCACAGCATGTAGATCCATCATGTCTTCCACATCAACAAGCTCAAGCACTATCGGGATCCTAGTACAAATTTTCCCCACAGAGATGTCACACCTCCACCTTCTGTTCAAGTGGACAAGGACATAGTATGTGATTGAAGATATCCTCATAACATCGACGTTATGAAAAAATGACCAAGTATGTAATAAAATGGCACGGCTACAACGCCTCGCACAATAGCTGGGAGCCTACGACAACCTCTGGGACGTCGATCATCTGATTGACAAGTACTTTCACCGTCAGTGGACTATGTCTGCAAGTGCACCACAATGTTGCGGCTAAAAGGGAGGGGGGGAGTATTATGTCCTTGACGTACACGGGTTCCTAAAATTCACAAGTGGGAATTTCTGTCTTTGCATCCATAGCACACCACACGAAAACTTCAGGATTTTTACCCTTCTCATCCGAGGACATTTGAGCCGACAACCTCGACCTCCCGTGTTTTGTTCCAAACGTTTCTGAAATCTTCGACCACGTTCTAGAATGTTTGACAGAAGTATCAGAAACTCTATGAATGTTTTGATATCATTCGGTCAACTTCTTGTTGACGCTAAACTTCTCGGTAGAGCTTCTCAAACTAGCCATTCACATCGCGACCTCGTAGGCATCCCTCCGCTCAAATGCTGATGACCCAAATCATGCCTCATTCTCATTCTCGGCATTGTATATACATGCTCGACTCACTCAACACTTGTCATTAAAGTACTCACTATGCAATACAAAGTTTCCATTTTTCCCAAACGCCCAAATTGTCTTTTTACCCACACCTCATCCATGTGAAACACCTGCATTCCGCTCAGAGTAACACAATCCAACCATCTTGACCGCGTCTTTGGTAGCCTTGTCTTTCCCCTCCAGCACACTTGATCGCGTATGAGTGTCAATGTTACATACCAGATGTACATGAGTCCTTGATCTCCCCGAGTGGGAATTTTTGTTATAATGGAAACAGCCCATTGTGTTGCGAGACTACGATGTTCACTCCAACAATCGAGGACAAAACGGCTAACTGCTCCCAATCTCAGTCAATCTTCTCGGACCTTCTGACAACTTTGTCCTCTCATGAATCTACAACAGAAGTATCAAAACCTTTTGGTTGACTTCTCAACGCACTCAGATGAATCGAGATATATAAGGATGCATCTTGCATCTTCACCGTTGATTCTCAAAGACCCCGATTTCCCAGCAAATCTTCTTAAATCCAAGCACTCAAAACGTGACTCCGCATGCGTCGCTTGACAATCGACCCAACGACCCAGACGATGCCTCATTCATACCTCAACACTTATATACATGTGTATAATCATTTCAACACTTGTCATCGAAGCACACTTAGCAATAATTATGAATAGTTGAAGTGTCCCAAATTCTAAACTATGTTATCTTCACAACTTCTACCTACTCACCATCTATGCTGCATTCGGCATAACACTTGGTATCAGAGCGTGGGAGTGATGTAGAGGCATTCAACTACTTTACCCATTCGGAGGACTACCTTGCACAAGCCGTTTCTGCATCTCGCACGTCAAGACATTGAAGGCTTTCTGACTACAATGTACGGCAAGAAAATGCAACTGACGACCAATAGCGGGTCTTTGGCAATGACTTCGGTGATGGAGGAGCAGAACGTGCCGATGCACGCACACCTTCAAGTGACAACAATTGCTTGCGTGGCAGGCTATGTGGGTGCTGGATCGACCCCTACGGCTTCGACGACCAATTCGGTCGTGGACTGGCAATGAACCAGCTGCCCCTTCCCACAGTCGCGATGACGACAGTAGGGACAACAGGTGGCACTGGATGACAAGTGTAGATCAACAAGGAACTGACTAACCGGATCTCCATCCTCGAATCATCAACCACCTGCTCCAACAAATCAACTTTGCAATGGAGGCTCTTCGCAATGCAACCACACGTGAAGCGGTGTTTGTCAAGAGAAATTCTTGACTCTCCAGAAAAACCAAAGTTTGTCTAACTCTACCAGAACCGTTCGATCCTGTAAATTCAAAAGGACTAATCGTTTGGATGTGGCTGATGAGTTCGGAGGTGTACTTCACTCCTACTGGGGTCAACATCGATCCAAATGAAATTGACCTCATCGCCGCACTTTTGCATGGCACGACGTGAAGTTGGTAATGCGACCTCAAGACCATCCAACTACAATAGGAGACCGGGAGAGCATCGTGAACGACCAACTGCGCCCGTCTCATATCGCCAACCGCAGGCGTTTTATCCTTGAAGCAGATCAACTCATAGTGGTAAGACACGCTGATGCCTCCAACCAACCTGAATGAATTCTTGCACGAGATGCTTGCACGCTTTGGATGATTGAATGAAGAGTATGACGCACAGTACAAGCTCAAGCATCTCCGTCAACAGTAAAGCGAGGCAGAGTATACGCGGAGATTCTGCAAGAGTGTCACTGGAGTAGACATCGCCTCCAACGAACTTTGTTGACACTTCAACAATAGCCTCAAGTAAGATATTTGAAGATCTATCACCATTTTTTGCATCCAGAATGACTTACTATGGATGATCGCAGTAGCAGAAAGGATCGACAGCACCGACTACAACGCTCAGATTTAGGAATCCTATGGCTGGCGACCTCCTAACCACAACTGTCATGGAAATGGAAAAAACCAGTTGACCGACTCCTTGACTCCAATGGAAGTGGATGTCATTGACCAGAGACATATGCAAACTTGCTACAACTGTAGAAACGTTGGGCTTATCACTTGTAACTGCCGGAGTAAGCAGTAGGCCTAAAAGGCAAGGAAGTTGTAGATAAATGAGTCAAGAAATGGCAATGGGCGAGAGTAAAAGGGGCAACTCTTGCCCGCGAGGAGCAATCTACGCGGAATGATCGCCCATCCAAACGGCCTATGTTGCTGCCCAGGGATTTTTAGATCGCGAAGTTCAACGAGGGGTACGAGGACGAGCAACCGGCAATGTTGCTGAAAAGAGAGCCTCAAGGATGCAGAAGTCGCAGAAAGGTCCCAGCATTATTGGATGGAGGAGCTTCACACAGCTTCGTGAGCAACAATATGGTCCGTAAACTGGGTTTGCGCATCAAATTTGGTGTGTTTGAGAGAAAAACCGTTGACAGTAGATTGCAAATACAGAGACTCCATGAACCACTACGACCACAAGTAGGAGATCTACGAGATGTAACAATCTGGAGGTCTTGCCTTATGAACAATCACAAGATCATCCTTGGATGAGTTTTCTTATACCGGCATAATTCACAGGTCGACGGGAACAACTACGACGTCTACATGGAGGTCACCGGCTCTATACGACAACTTTCGAATGTGGGATGGAAGACGATAACGGAAACAGTAAAGGTGGAAGTGATAGAGGAAGCTGTGGAAGCCAAAAGCGAAAACCTACGCAGCCGATATCCCTCAACGTAGCCAAGCATTGCATAGGACAAGGAGCTCGGGTAAGGCTCATACATCTCAAGCCAATGGAAGAAACAGAGATGGTAACAGCTCACTCATCATTGGCATCATCAACCTCATTGGCATCAATAGAGTTTGCGGTGGTACTTGAAGAGTTCGTACCACACATACACGAATTTGTGAACATCTTCCTCCACAAAGTACCGAGAACCGTACCTCCTCAACGAGACATCGACCATCGTATTGAACTAAAACCAGGAAACATACCTATACTTCAAGGGGCCTATCGGATGAGCAATCACGAGCTCACTAAGCCATAAAAGCTAAACGACGAGGTGCTTGGACAAAGGTTTATCCGCCCTTCCACGTCACCATATGCCGCACCAGTATTGTTTCTAAAAATTAAACAGATGAGATGCGGATGTGTGTGGACTACTGGGCATTGCACGAGGCTACCATAAAAAACATTACCCTCTTTCCGGAGCTGATGAATGTTTCAACCAACTATGAGGGGCTCAAATTTGTAGCAAAATTGACTTACGCAATAGATATCACTAGATACGCATGGCAGATGCCGACATCAATAAGACGGTGTTCCGAATCCACTACGGGCATTTTGATTTCATGGTAATGGCGTTCAAACTAACAAATTCTTTAGCGAAATTCATGGCAGCAATAAAAAACATTTTCCTACCATACCTCGATGATTCTTCCGTGGTTTACCTTTACAACACTTTGGTATACAGTCGTACCCTGGAGGAGCACGATGGACATCTTTGAAAATTCCTCAAAGTTTTACAAAGAGAATTTTTTTGGAAGACTCTCAAAATGTGGCTTTGGTCGTCCTTCGATCAAGTTTTTGAGTCATGTCGTCAACAGCGGACAGCGCACCATGGATCCAAAAATAGTGGAAGCAGTCGCTCATTGGCCAACACCGACTAATGTTTGATAAATTCAATTTTTCCACGGAATTCTACAATTACTACTAGCGATTCGTACGGGACTATGCTTGAGTGTCATTGCCTCTTTTTGACCTCGTTAAAAAGTAAAACAAGTGGCGGTGGGGAGACAATGAACAAGAAGCATTTACCGCTTTGCAAAACATTATGGTAGCAACGCCAGCCCAAAGATTAGTCGATCGAATGGTCGACTACGTCATGGCTACAAATGCGCCAGGCCAAGCCATTGGCGCAATCCTCCTGCAATACCATGACAACGACGAGCAACCGGTCGCCTACATGTCTTAAAAACTGCAAGGACCTGAACTCAACTACGATATGCACAAGACAGAAATGCTTGCGGACGTGCACACATTCAAGAAATGGTGCTACTACTTGAAGTGTCACCGATGCATCGTGCACACCAACTACCATGCGTTAAATCATTTGAGGGCACAACCAAAACTGAGTCGACATCAAACCTGATGGATGGAGTTCCTTGAATCCAGGTTCGACTACAATGTCGATTACCAACCAGGCAAAATGTATCCGGCAGACGCACTCTGCCACCGACCAAATTCAATTGCTGAGGTGGCAACGCTAAAGCTACAATGAGACCCGTATCATCAACGCTTGTTTGAGCCTCTTTGTCAACGCAAGAGGCTATGACCACTATAGGGGGATATGATAAAGTAAAACTTTCGTTCGACACACCCTATTGGCGATAGCGCTTCACTTGCCAAATGTATGTCTCCCCGAACAACAAACTTTGTTGTATGCTGCTCGAACAATGCTACGACACAAGACCAAGTGGACACTTTTGAGATGAAAAGAAATTGAAGAAGTTGGAAAAAATATATTGGTGGGAAAAGATGTCATCCGACGTGGCCAAATTCAACACAACTTGCGATACCTATCATCGATAAAAATCCCATCGCACACAGCCACCCATAACTCCACAACCGCTCCCTATTATGACGTAACCGTGGGCTCACATATCCATCGACTTCATCACAGGATGACCGTTCACACCTAAGGGATATGACACAATCATTGTGGTCATCAATAAGATTTATTTAATGTCCCACTACATTCGGACAACGACCACCATCACCGCCAATGGAATAGTACAGCTATTTCTCAACAACATCGTACAGATACACAGCGTGCTAAGAACAATCACAAGCAACACAAACGATTGATTCACCACCCGTTTTCTGCACGAACTGATGACTCGCTACGCCAACAAAATTCAGATATCAATGGTATTTCATCCTCAAACCGACGATCAAACCAAGTGAATCAATCAAACACTCGAGTGACTACGCCATACACTATGTGAACCCCATGGGACGGACAAGGGAAAAAAACTCCCGAGCATCAGAATTTCATGTAATTCAGTAGTTTCCATTGGAACAAGTAAAACTACGTCTGAAGTGGTGTATAGAAAATTTCCTGCCACAAAAGTACGACCAGAAATTTGTAGCAACATTCCCGCAATCAATGTTTAACGTAGAGACCTCACCACCATTTGGGAGGAAACACAACAAACCCTCGCAAAGACACAAGCAACGATGAAGAGAGTAGCTGACCAACATCATAGCAGCGATGTGTTTGATGGTGGCGACAAAGTCCTTTTTACCTCAACAAACATCAAACTCTAGAGAATCAACTGTTCAAAGCTCAAAACCCGATAGTTGGGACTGTTTGAGGTCAAGCGCATGCAAACCCCAGTGGTTGCGCAACTCAAATTCACTATAACTATGCGATTTCATCCGGTGTTCCATGTTAGCAGACTCAAGCACTATCGCAACCGCTCAGAGAACCTCTTCCGTACAGAGGTCCCTCCTCTGCCTTCCATCCAAGTGGACGAAGGAACAGAGTACGTCATCAAGAACATCCTTGGCCACCGACAACGAGGAAAAACGGCAGAATACACTTTCAATTGGCAAGGCTACAATGCCGCGCACAATAGCGGGGAACTCTATGACAACCTCCAAGACATTGATCGTCTAATGGACGGCTATTATCGTTGTCACAGAGCTACATCTGTAAGCACGCAGGGACGTTGCGGCTAGAAGGGGGGAAGTGTTACATACCAGACGTAAACGAGTCCCTAATCTCTTTAAGTGGGCATTTCCATTCTTACACAAACAACCCATTGTGTTACTAGACAACGATATTCACTCTGATGGTCGAGGACAAACCAGCCAACGACCCCCCTTAGTGAATCTTTTCGAACATCCTGACAACTACAACCACTATCGCAAATCTACGACATAAGTATCACAACCTTTTGATCAACATTTCAACGCACCGAGATTTATATGGATTCATAAAGATGCATCTCGCATCTTCACCGTCAATTCTCGAAGACCCTCAATTTCTTGGCGGACCTTCTCAAATTCGACCACTCATGACATGACTCCGCACAGGTTGCTCGACAATCGACCCAACGACCCCGGTTATGCCTCATTCGTTATTCGACACTTGTATAAATATGTATGTTCGATCATTTCGACGCTGATCATTGATGTAAAGTCATCGGCCATTATAAAGTTCTCAAGTGTCCCAAGTTCTCAAATGTGTTGTGCTTCGTAATTTCTATCTATTTAACATGTACGCTCCATTTGGCAGTGAGTCCCCTCTATTAAACATGATCATGTACGGGCGTGAGTCTCCTACACCAAATCTGGTCTTGTGCTTCAATCAAATGTCTTTAGCACACTTGATCCTCTACTGGTGATAGTAGCTTTAGTCGCACCTACTCCTGTGCCTGATCTACTCCCCTTGAAGGGCGAGTTAGAATAATGGGGCATATGATAGTTAATTCTCAAAACACATGGTACACATTACCTTGTGCCAAATCGTCTTTTGCTCTCGCCAAATCTAAGCTCTTCTGAGAAAATGTATTTTTAGCAATATTTTCAAAGTAGCACACAAACATTGCCGATCGCTGTACAAGCACACAAAAATGGCCACGCCGTCAGATAGCACACAAAAATGGCCGCCTGCTCTACGAGCAAACAAGAATGGCCACCGCCTGAAGTAGCATACAAAAATGGCCAGCGCAAAAATGGCCACACGCAAAAAAACACACAAAAATGGCCACCGCGTGCAGTTGATGCCATGTGAGCAACTGGCCCTCGGAAAAAGTTAGTCGCCCATTTACCTTACAGAAGTGTTTTCTCTCTTTCAAAGAAAAGTTGAATTAGTCTTAGCATAGGTAAAAGATGCGTCAATCTCTAATGTTAAAGTAGGACCCTAGTGAGAGAAGTTCGCACCACACAAAAAAATCGCCTTCATCTCACTCTGTATTTGGAGTTTGCCTCCAAGTGGACACTTTTGTGTGCTATTTCATGGGTGGATTTTTTTGTGCTATCTTAGAAACAAAATTAGCCCGGTTTCTAAGGTAGCACACAAAAATAGCCACTCATGAAATAGCACACAAAAATGTCCACTTGGAGGCAAACTCCAAGTGTGAAGTTAGACGACGGCACACTTTTTGTGAGGTGTGAACTTTTGTTACTAGGGTCCTGTTTTGACATCGGAGATTGACGCATCTTTTACCCACACTAAGACTAAATCGACTTTTCTTTGAAAGAGAGAAAATACTACTACAAAGTAGAGGGGGAACCAATTTTTTGCGAGGGCTAGCTACTCAAGTGGCACGAATTGCACGGGCTGGCCATTTTTTAGTGCTTTTTTGCATGTGGCCATTTTGGCACTGGCCATTTTTGTGTGATACTTCAGGCGATGGTTATTTTTGTGAGCTCCTGCAGTGAGCGGCCACTTTTCTGTGCTATCTTATAGCGTGGCCATTTTTTTGTGCTCATTTCGTAATCAACCGAACATGTGTGCTACTTGAAGAAGCATGCTAAAATTGCATTTTTCTCAGCTCTTCTCCCGAGCAGCACCGACGTGCGAACGATTATCGCATTTAGGCGGTGATCCACACTTGCCGGTTTGTGCCACGGTAGAGAAGGCGCACGCGGCAAAGGGGGTCATGCGAGCTGATGTGGCATTAGGAGCCCTTTGCGAGCTGATCTGGCTCGCGCAAAAACTTGGCGAATCACGGTGAATATGTCGTGCTCCTCATACATTTGCTGTCGCTGCCGCAAGTCTAGTTTTTGATGGACATTCGGCTACCGCAGAAATCTGTGGCAGGTTGTTTTAATAACAATTTAAATAATGTTCTACAGAAACGGGTGGGTCGACTGGCATCATCATTCGTAAAAAGCTTTTGGGCAACATCTTTACTTTTCAAATGACATAAAGTTTGCAGAAATGACGACTTGCCCACGCGTGAACCGAGTTGATCGGATTCGAGTCCGGAATTCGCGGGTCACACATTCTGCTGCAGACGGTAGAGTAGCTTGAACGAGGGGGTGCATTTCCCGGATATGGGATCAGAGCATCTTTGGCAGAGAGCGCGGGGTAGTCAGCGGCAGGATCCGCGGCAGGCTCATTTATGCCGCATTTCCTGCCGTGCCGCAAACCGGCGAGTCTGGATCACCGCCTTAGAGGCTTCACGTGGCAGGTTCTGGAGCGAGGCGCTTTTTGACACGCGACGGGACTAGTTGCAGTCGTTTTCTAGGAAGACGTCTGTCCGGTTCGGGTGACATTCGCCGAGCGAGGCGATATCACGAGCATCAGCTGCACACTAAAGGCGGGTACCGTCTCCTTGGCTACGAGCCCAAGGACGAACTGTTGGAGTGTGTCGTGCGTTTCTCAAGAATTCGCCTGCATCTCTCGGAAGTCCACTCAATGGAGTTTTCAAGTGAGGCAAAATCAAGGGAGGATGGGAAGCCGGAACCCCTACCGCGTGCTCCTGCAATGGCACTCTCCATCATGTTCTTCACTGACGCCTTAGCTCAAACTGTTCTTCTTCCGTTCGCCCCGCTAATGGTAGAGCACTTTAACGTCGTCGACAACACCGATAACACCGGGTGTGCATTTCTCCTGTTGAATTTCCAGCTTACCAATAAGATCAACAATGTTCCGGAACGTAAACAATGGATTTCTTCCGTGGTTTAGAGGAAAGTCACATTCCACGTGCGTTGCAGATACTACGCAGGCTTCTTGGCGTCTAGTGCTTACGCGGGGAGCCTAGTTTCAAGCTTTTTCCTGGGGTAAGTCAGATTTTCGCTTCTCTGGCGCACAAGAGAGTATCCTTGATGTTTTCAGAGCTTCATTGCAGTCCTTGCTTGCAAGCAGGAGTCGTGTCAGATACTGTAAGTAGATCGATGACTTACGACGAATTCGCGACATTTTCATGTAGAGCCTTGTCGGACTTCACCGGCCGCCGCCCCATCCTACTTCTTGGGATCGTGGGCAATGTGGTATGCAGCCTGCTTTTCGGCTTCAGCACATCTTTTCAGATGGCTATGGCCGCAAGGTTCTTGAACGGACTTTGCAGCGCTCTGGGAGTCGCAAAAACGTACGTATCCGTTCCGGTGCTTCTTTCCTCTTGCTATCGTTTGAGCTGGGCGGAGCTGACATTTATTCAACCTTTGAGCAGGGCTCTGTCAGAGATCAGCAGCAAGGAAAATCAGGCAGAGGGGTACGTCGATTCTCTGTTAGGGAAACGCAGCATGATTAAGAGTGAGTGCACATTTGAGCTTTCCTGCACTCTGCACTATTCTGCAGGTTTTCGCTTATTGGAGTAAACTATGGCATTGGCCTATTGTTTGGTGAGTGTGCCGCCCATGTGCTTTTCGAGCCCACTTCAGAAACGAGAGTGATCGGACTTTGATCATCGGTTGGTGGTTGCAGGGCCAGCGCTTGGAGGCCTCCTTTGTCTACCCGCGCAGAAGTACCCCCATCTCTTCCATCATGGCGGCCTCTTTGATCGCTTTCCATTTGCTCTCCCATGCACGATTGTGGCGGGAACCACAGCACTTGGTCTTCTTTTCTGCTGGTTCAGCCTACCAGAAACTCGACTGACGAAACGAGCTAGAGAGCTGGACCTGAAGAAGTTGCAGATGGTAGAAGCTAAAAGTGAAACACCTGCACAAGACTATTCCATGTGCTCAACGGTTGAAATTTATGAGCCAGAAACATGTGAAGGTTCAGGCTGCGACCTGTCCCCTAGCTTCGTTTATCAGGAGACGTTAAGAGAAGCGGCAACTCCCTTGAAGGGACTGCGGGAAGAAAGTCTACAATTTGACGTCATGGACAATGCTGCCTATTATATCCGCGATGCTCTTTTCCGCTTTGAAACAGGTAAGTGACAGTCTTGCAAGATGATCTGGCTGTCATACTCATGTTGATAATGTAGTCACAGTCAGAAGACTAACTTCATCGTCCTGGGTATTGACATCACTCACATCTGCCTCAGTGCCAGAATGTCATCATCCTAGTTTATCACTATCCTCCTCCTCCTCCTCCTCCT
>SZWC01003441.1:118801-149476 GCA_023375785.1 Penium margaritaceum
GCATCTGGGGCCATGGTGGTGCTCCCATGCACAGCATCGTCAAGTGCAAGCTTGCACCTGCAGTAGGCCGAGCATTTATCGGACTCAAAACTCTGCAAAATTCACTGGATTCTTTTGTATCATTTTATGTGAATCTGTATGAAGGCCGACACAAAGCATGGGGGGAGAGAAATAGTCCTGTTGACTGGCATAAAATGGTCACGGCGCATAAGGGTCAAGAAAAGAGAGCAGCCGTTGGTGATGGGTGGCACAGCGGCGCTCAACACAGTCTCTGAGGTTACTGCTGACGTTTTAGATGTAACCGTCTTTGCCGCGGCTTTGCCTGCAGCATCAGCTGATACAGTGCGTGCTCCCAACACGACTGCTGCAGGCCAGAAAACTGAGGCCTACACCAAGGCAGCAATGGTGTTGGGGCGCATAGCCGCTGGAGTGGCAGACGTTGCAACACATCTGGCAGCAGCAGCAGCAGCAGCAGCACCAGCACCAGCACCAGCAGTTGACTCAGCTACAGCCATAGCAGCATCAGCCACTGCCCCAGCAGCAGTAGCCATCCAATTCTCCACCGCAGCAACCGTGGCATCAGCAACATCATCACAGTCAATCATCACCTGATGTATGGCCACACTGATTTCAGTCGCAGCTGCCGCATCCCTACTGGGGATGTCGGCCTTCATGAATCGCAGCCTCTCCTTGCTTTTGCCTGCAGCATTGACGTTCTCCACTCTTGCCGCAGCAGCAGCCAACATGGTGCCACAACTTTGCGCAGTATTCTTGCATCTCACCCTTGCCCTGCCTCCTCTTTCATGTTGCATTTGCTTCTGTTGTTTTTCTTTGCTTCTGTTATTCCTCCATTTCTCAACTCACCTATGCCTGGGGTGGTTTTCTGGGGATGGGCTGTTGTGAAGCGAAACAAACTTTTCCTTTAAGCACCATCCATTTTTCCACGCCCAAGGGGGTAGCAAAACTCTGCCATGTTTTTTTTCTGACGGGGTAACTTGTTGTCACTATTCCTGGTGTCAACGAGTCTTTCATAGCACCCAGGGCAAGGCTTAGCAATGCCTCAATGCACAGGAAGGTGACCGCGCTCAGTTCACCCCAGGGTTTGTTGTATTCATTTTACCTTGCATTTCTGTTTTTTTCTGCTGCTCCTGCTCCTACTGCTCTTGCTGCTGGCTCAACATCCTCTGGCTCCACTTCTTCTTTTCCATCTCATGCCTCCTTGCCTACCTCCACGCATGCAGCAGTTGCACCTCGCCAGCATTGTTTCCACTTGTAGCCACCTTCTTTCGCAAGCAGTCTGGCATCCTCCACCTGAGAGGTGCGTTCAGAGCATGGGCCCAGGGCTAGCAGCTTTGGAATCATTTCTCTTCAGTGGACCCTGCCGTTGATCCACCCTTTGTGCCAGTCACAAATGAGTCAGAACATGCAGTGTGCCTTCATCATAGCTGCGCCTGACGATCTCACTGAATACATTGGCACATACAATGTGAATCCTCCCATGCTCACAGCGGCCAACACCATTGGTGCTTATCTCATGCTCCAGATCTGCTCCAGTTTCATTTTTCAAGCTGCCCTAGGTGATCTGAAATTTTACTTCAACACGCTTCTGATGTGCACTGATATAATGGGAGTTGCGTACTGGCCGCATGGCCTAAAGCTCCTCCACTAGCTTGGGAAGACAGCGTCTGGTCAACTCTCCGAAGTGGTCAACGGTTTGATCCCGGATATCTCTTACCTANTTGCCTGCAGCATCAGCTGATACAGTGCGTGCTCCCAACACGACTGCTGCAGGCCAGAAAACTGAGGCCTACACCAAGGCAGCAATGGTGTTGGGGCGCATAGCCGCTGGAGTGGCAGACGTTGCAACACATCTGGCAGCAGCAGCAGCAGCAGCAGCACCAGCACCAGCACCAGCAGTTGACTCAGCTACAGCCATAGCAGCATCAGCCACTGCCCCAGAAGCAGTAGCCATCCAATGGCTACTGCACAGGAAGGTGACCGCGCTCAGTTCACCCCAGGGTTTGTTGTATTCATTTTACCTTGCGTTCCTGTTTTTTTCTGCTGCTCCTGCTCCTACTGCTCTTGCTGCTGGCTCAACATCCTCTGGCTCCACTTCTTCTTTTCCATCTCATGCCTCCTTGCCTACCTCCACGCATGCAGCAGTTGCACCTCGCCAGCATTGTTTCCACTTGTAGCCACCTGCTTTCGCAAGCAGTCTGGCATCCTCCACCTGAGAGGTGCGTTCAGAGCATGGGCCCAGGGCTAGCAGCTTTGGAATCATTTCTCTTCAGTGGACCCTGCCGTTGATCCACCCTTTGTGCCAGTCACAAATGAGTCAGAACATGCAGTGTGCCTTCATCATAGCCGCGCCTGACGATCTCACTGAATACATTGGCACATACAATGTCAATCCTCCCATGCTCACAGCGGCCAACACCATTGGTGCTTATCTCATGCTCCAGATCTGCTCCAGTTTCATTTTTCAAGCTGCCCTAGGTGCTCTGAAATTTTACTTCAACACGCTTCTGATGTGCACTGATATAATGGGAGTTGCGTACTGGCCGCATGGCCTAAAGCTCCTCCACTAGCTTGGGAAGACAGCGTCTGGTCAACTCTCCGAAGTGGTCAACGGTTTGATCCCGGATATCTCTTACCTACTTTGCGAGGTTAAGGCCTGTCCCTCCCAAATCTTCTCCGGGGTTCTGCACACTGTGGGACTGAACTGCTAAGTCTACCGGCTTCACGCATGGGGTGCAGTGATGCAGAAATGGCAGGAACAGGGGCAAGGAGAAAGACAAGGGAAAATTTGGTGATTCTGCTTCCACCTCAAGCCGCCGCTTGGCTCTGTTGTCTGCTTAAACTGTGGCTCAAGTGAGCATTCTGGCCACAAGTTACCTGCTCCACAAGATAATGCCTGTTTGGCATCTCCAATGCATACCCACTGGATATGCACAGCTGGTTCCTCCTCGTCCACTGCTTCCACCAGCTCCTCCACCCGTCTGAACCCCATCTCCTCCTCGGCGCACGTGCACTCCACGGCGGGTGCTGTTTTTTCTCTGCACCCTCCCTACCCATGTGGATGGCTGCCTCCTTGCGGTGCACTTGTCTAATCTGGGCCCCCTTCCCATTTACATCCCACCTCAGTGGTATCCACCAGCCTACATGCCAGCACATGTCTCTACAGCACCCTCTGTCTCATCCTATACAGCTACACTACTGTCCGTTGAGGGGAGATTTCAACTGGATCAGTCCCTCACTCATCTGCTGTGCCTTTGCAATCAAGGAGGCAAGAAAGTGACTACATGTTCCTAAAGTCATGCGGGTCATGTTGTCTGTCCATCATTGGAGGACAGCCAGCACTGTATTGGGGAGTCTTCTTGAGTGTGTCCCGTGGACTGAGCATTGAATGTGTGAGGCCCTCTCCCGTTGTCTTGATGCATGTGGCCAGGTCAGTCCTGTTCCTGATCTTGACACTGTCACCATTTGCAGTTTTCTCCCCTCTGTAAGGGTGCATGTGGAATTCTGGATCCTTAATTCAGGGATCACCTACTACATTTAGTTTTGTATGCATATGTCAAACAGTTGTTCATGTTCGTTTTGTTTGCACTGGCTCCAGGCAGATACTCCCTGTTCAGAGTATGATCATTGTCTGTTTTTTTTGGACCCGTTGGCGACTGATTCTTGCCTGACATGCTCTATGTGCCTTTCTTGGGGGTCAGCTTGTTGTTCATCATGACCCTGGATGAAAATGGTATGGAATTTACTGCCAGCCATGGTGTTGGCATTGCGGCTCTTTCCCCTGCCACTTGCATGGTCTTGCGTGGAGTTTGCAGCAAGAAGATCTATCCTTTGCCTTTTTTTGCGCCTGCCTCCCAGCCTGCTAGCGCAGCTCTTGTTCATGTACTCCCCTTTCTCTCTTCTGAGCATGTCTGCCAGTTTCATCGTTGGCTTGAGCATGTGCATACTGATGCTTTCACTAGAATGTTGCGCTTGTAGCCCTCACTTGGTCTAGATCCCTCCGCCTTTCCCCTTCTGTGCACCATGAACTTCCTTGACTGTGCCCAACCTTGCTTATTGCTCTCCATTCTTGACATCTGAGACTCAGTCCATGCATCCCCTTAACCTTGTGCATGTGGATTTCATGGGGTCTCTGCCCCACACCTTCCTTGGTGGGCAAGGCTGGTACGTCTTGTGTCTGACTGAAGCATCTCCTGCTAGTGTTCAGTGTTCGCTCTTGTCAGAAGAGTGACGTTTGCTTTCTCCTTGATGTGTGGTTTGTCCAGGCTGAACATATGTGGTGCATTCTTGCATGGATGGTTGGACAAAGATGGTAACATGGTACAGCTGCCAGGGTTCACCGATGCACTGAGACGGTCGAGCGAACTCTATGGCCTATAGCAGTCGTCACGCTGGTGGACCAAGGATTCTGCCTCCACCTGCAAGAGAAGGGGCTATGGTTGTAGCATAATCCACAATGCACTTGTCATGAATCCACCATCAGCACCGTTTGATGGTATGCTCATCGCATCACCCTTTCATGCAGTGGTACTGGCAGTGAAGACACTTAGTAGAACCATCAGTGACACACTGTCCATGTCCACAAAAATGCATGAGTGCACATCTCTGGAGAGAGATATGCATCATTCCTTGTGTCTATGCCCTTTGCGTGGACACCGATGACACCAGCAGGCCATCTACTGCTCAAGATACTAAATGTGTCTAAGCTGGCTGAGCCTACAAACTATTCGGACTACCCCTGGATTATTGTCTTCCTCATCTACCTGGTTCCAACCACAAGGGCAGAAGTAGCCTTCGTGGTGAATATCTTGGCACAGTTACCAAAGTGCCCATGTACATGACACTTGGAGAACACACTTTATGTTATACGCTATGCTCTCTGCATGGCACAAGTCAGACTAATCAAGCACAACCATCTGTTGTCATTGACGAGCATATGGACAGCAACAGTGCTCGTAATACTGATGCACATAGTTACACTGGGTACATTTTCCTTGCTGGCAGGACTGCTGTCACACAGGGTTACTTGGCCTGGGGTTCTAGCCAGGTTGAGTATGTTGCACTTGGCTTAGGCACGTGTGAGCGTGTCTAGATGTGTCTGTTGGTGCTTTTGTTGAGTGTGCCCATCCATTGTGTCATTCTTCCCTGAAACAATCAGAGCACAAACACTACCGTAACGCATGATAGGATGCATTACAGACACAAAAGGCATATCAAAATTGAGCATTACTCTGTGTGTAGGCCTATTGCAGCAGGAGATGATCATGTTGTTGTGTTGGTCTCAGTAACCTCTGGACTTGACGCTACTCATTTGCACAAACTCTGTGGAGGTCGACGGCTACTCTGCCAGGTCAAGCTTCACCTTGCACCTTTCCTATACCCACAGGCATTTTCTTGGTGGCCAGATCTCCAAAGTCATTTTTTATGTGACCTTGTGTTTGTTGTTTCACTGTGAACATTTCTTCTCTGTGCAGCTGCTAATTCTTTCGGATTGTCATTTGGACAACCGGGCAGCTAGTACGGTTGTTGGAAACTGGCAATTTTTTTGTTTTGGAGCTGGTATTTTTCTATGTTTTGCTAGACTAGCTGATGTGATTTACAGATGTGCGCACACAGGAGAAGTGGATATCCCACGCTGACTTGCTATACTCTCAAGCATATCTTTACTGTCTTTCCACCTTTCCCAACATCGGTCTCTAACGTTGTGTACATCACATTGAACCCTCTCGTGAAGAAAGTCGCTGAAGAGTCCTCTCATTCCCTCACAGTATCATAGCAGGAGAGTGACTACGCCTCTGCACCCCACATTACAGCACACAACAATAGCAGCAGATTAGATGCGTGAATCGGGTGGGATGTACAAATCTTGGCAACGTAGAGGCCCTGAGCTGAGGGCTCATTTCATGTAGTCCTCCAGCAAGGCCGGAGGCAGAACTTTATGAAAGTTTCCCAGAATCTTCTCTCATCGTAACTGCCAACTTGGCGGAGAAATTCAGTGCTCACAACAGCAGCTGCAAAACGGCAGCAGCGTTTTGAGCCGCCACAACAGCAATAGCTGTTGTGGAAGTTGCGGCAATCTATGCCAAAATAATGATCTTCTCTGGTTGATTTAGCCATAACCGTGGTATCTTCAGCCTTAACATGAACATAAGCATGCAAGCAGCAACAGCAACAACAGCACCAGCCAGGGGCATGAGCAGAAGTGGCAATGAGCAGATGCAGATAACAGCCGCAGAAGCTGTCCTTGACCACATCAGTAGCATTTGTTCCATTTGGCTGCAGCAGCAGTAGCAGCTGCATACTACCACAGCAACAGCATATGTAGCTGCACTTGGCCGTAACAAAAGCAGCTGTTGTATCCAGCCGTAGCTGCTCAAGCTGCTGCACTCAGTACCAGCAGTAATAGCAACAGCAACAGCTGCTAAAAGTGCTACAGGCGGATATCGCATCGTTTGCAGTAGCCACTGCCACAGAAGCAGCTGCAGATCTGCCGACACTGCAGTAGAGACTGTAGAAGTAGCAGCAGCACTAGTAGTGAATAGCAATTGCAGCAGCATCAGCAGTGGCTCACAAACAGCAGCAGCGGTAGTGTCTCCAAAGTGGCAACAGCAGCAGCAATGGCAAATCATAGCAGGAGTAGCATCTCCTCGGACCTCTGCCAGGCCTCTTGCCCCCAATTTCTGGAAACCAAATTCTCAACTTCATGGCCTCATGCATATCTTCTCCCTTATCGCCCTGGCCTTGTCCCCTTCAACCCCCAACTGTCTCTCGTGGTGTGAGTTTCACGGTTAACTCTAGAGGTCACCATTATGAGTCTGATGGCTCCCTTCATAGAGTGATATTGGGCAGTCCAGTTGTGGATGACAAATAGATTAAGGACTGGCAGCGTGCTACATGTACCCGTGTTTTTGCCCATTGCTTCGGTCGTGGACCACCTTCTGCTACATGTTCAAGTAGCATTCCCACATGTCTTGTATCAATCCCTGCTCATGTCTCGCATGGCTTTTGGTTCCTTGTTTGTGCAGCCAATCATCACATGATGTCCTCTGGTGTGGCGTGTGCGTTGTAGGAGCGTCTCCATTCTTGTTCATACTGCTTCAAGACCGATGATTCCTGTCCAGGGTGTTGGTGTTGTGCAGTTTGTTGGACCCTCAAATGGTGTCATCCTGCCTGATACGTTGAACTTGCATGTGCTTGAGGTCATTCTGCTGTTTATCACTATCCTTGACAATCACGGAATGGAATTCATTGTGTCTCGTGGAATTGCCACCATTTTTGTCGCACTCGTCTGGGCATGTTGTCCTCTGTGGCCTTTGTTAGACTTGTACCGTGTGTCTCTGTTTGCATCTACCATATTTGCTTCTACCACCGCTCATGTGCATGTCGCTCCTTTGCTCCCTCTGAAGCATACACGCTTGCTTCATCACTGTCTCTGCTATGTGAGCACCGCCGTCATTTACAGGTTGCTGATTCATCACTACTTTGAATGCCACCACTTTTCCTAGTCCCTACGCTGTTGATTGCATGGATTGTGTGTAAGGCAAGATACACTGCTCCCCCTTCCCTATGTCCATGTCTTGTTGAAATGGTATGCACCTTGTCCACTGCCTAGTTGGCTAGCTACACATATAGACAAGGCATGCACTGCTCTATGGAGTATGTCCCCTTGGTCTGTTCTGAGATGGGCAAGGAATGCACTGCCCATAATGGGTATGTCCCCTGTGGCTCATCATAGGAACCATACCTTTTTGGCTTGGTTGAATAGGCACCAGAGTCTCAAATGAGAGGTCGCAGGTTCATTTCACCGCGACTGCCGCAATTTTCTTTGCGGCCAAAACTGGGACAAGAAGCTTCTAGGAAGCTTACTAGAGCCTGCCTTGAGGATGACACTTGGCGGTATGAGGACGTGCCAAGTAGGACTGTAGGTTGAGGTTGGCTCCAGTGGAGCCACTACAAGCAGAAACTTTAGCAAAGCTCTGCATGTACAAAAACATGTACCTTGCATGCATCCATTTACAGTTCTTGCCTTTGAGACTCCTCACCGAGTGTCCAACCAAAGGTAGACACTAAAGACCAACATGCGGACTTGGTGAGGTTGCAAGCCAAACGAACCTAAAGTGTGGATCCCTCGTTCGAGGACGATATGTTATCTTGGTTGCAATACCAAGAGCGGTTGGTGGCCTCCCATGTCGGGACCCGTTTTCTAGACCGTTGCTATCCGGCGCATTGACAAAGGGTTATGGGCCCACACTTCTGGTTCTAAGGCATGCTTCCAAGACCAACTAGCGTGTGGTCTTGCAGGGCGCACAGGTACAACAGGTACACAAAGATTGGACGGCTCCAATCTGCTCCATTGGCTCCATCGGCTTCTTCAGGTAGGGTGCGCGCAAGTGGCGGACTAGGGGACGAGGAACAGCTCTGTCCATGTTGGACAAGACCCTTGAGCCCCAACACGATTAAGCTCTACCCCTTTTTAGAAGGTGGTACAACCCCGAGTCTGTTCTCTCACGACGGCACCATCGCCTTAGGCGATCATCAGCGGGAGGGGTATGCAACGGAACAAAATGCACCTTTGACAACGGTCATACTCAACAGCCTCATCAACCTCAATGGCCTCAATGAAGCAGAGTAGCAGCGAAGCAGAGAAGACTAGCAACCGCAGGCAATGGCTGATCCGACTCAAGCCCGCCTGAAGGCGGGTATGTCCAAATTCATGGGGACAGGTTTTCCCTTGTGGAAATGGCATTTGGAGATTGTCATGAACGTGCGTGGTTACCTCGACATCCTAAAAGGGATCGAGACAGCACTCGCCGATGCAACGGTGCCGACGTATATGGCTGACCTTGCAGCATGGACGATGAAGAACAACATGGCTCTCGCCATTCTTGTGATGTCCATCAACAAGACTCAACACTCCCACAGGATGCACATTGGCTGCCGAGGCCTACGCAAAGCTGTCACGCGTGCATCAATCAAACTCCCTAGCAAACTGACTCTTCATCTTCCAAAGGTTGATGTCGATGAGGGTGAGTGAAGGAGAATCAATACTTGCAGTTTTGCAGTCATTCGACAACGTGATCTAGGAGGTCCAGCAAATGGAATGGAATCTCGACTCCAACATGCATGCCATGATCCTTCTAATGGCGTGGCCGGTAAGCTTGGGGTCCTTGATCACCGTATTTGGTAGTTGGAAGGAGGCAGATCTGACATATGAGGCTGTCGGCGAACACGTCCGCAACGAGTCCATGCGACGTAGTGGCAGTGAGGCAAACGTCTCAGCCTATGCCTCTCGCTTCGGTGGACAAGGTCCAAGCTCTTGCTCCTGTCAAGGCAACAGCGAAAGTGGTGGCGGTGGAGGGAAAGCCAATGGTGGCGGGAAGAGTTCCAAGAAGCCCGGCAACAATCACAACTGTTGCAAGCCTGGGCACTGGGCTAGGGACTGCCGTAGTCCCAAGAAGGCGGGAACAAAGGTGGAAAGGAGAAGAAGGAGCTCACCAAATGATGGCTAGGGGGCTTCCCATGAAGGGCGCAGCAATCCTTAGGCCCAGCGCATATGCCCTTGACTTGAGCACCAACCAACACTCATCAAAGAGAAGGGTGGATTTGTCTCCATGGCCAAATCTGTCATGCGCATCAAGTGTGCAAACGGCGGCGTTGTCCAAGCCATGGGCAAAGGGGACAAGGTGATCACGTTCAACGTGAACGGTGCGAAGAAGGCGGTCAACCTTCAAAAGGTGGTGTACATGCCCTCTTTCGCAGCCAACTTGCTGTCGGTGTCTCAAATCACCGACAACAACATGACAGTGGTGTTCACCAACAAGGAAGCGGTGGCCCTAAAAAACGAGGACATCTAGATTTTGTACACCAAAGACAATCTCATGCTTCAAGTTTGACGAGTCGACGGCCTCTATGTGCTTCAAACCAAAGTCACCAAAGTGTCGGATGAGGCACTCACATGTGCCACCAAGATAGTGGCACCGGAGCCAAATGATGAAGTATCGGCGATCATTGCGGCTACCACATCAACCAAGGATACTGATACTGAGCTGTGGCACCAGCGATTTGGCCATGTGGCCAACAGCATGCTGCAGAAGATGCAAGAGCAAGAGGTAGTCCGTGGAATGGAAGGGTGCACTATGAAGCATGGCGAAGGGTGTACATTGTGTGAACCATACCTCCAAGCAAAGGCAAAGAAGAAGCCGTTTGGGAGAGGAGGTCAACGAGCGGAGCATGTCTTGGAGCTGATGCATAGTGACGTGTGTGGACCCTTCCACACACCATCTCATAGAGGAAGCAAGTAAGTCCTGACCTTCATTGACGACCACAGCCGCAAGTTGTGGATCTACTTCCTCAAAACAAAGGGAGAGGACAAGGAGAAGCTCCTCAAGTTCGTCGCCATGGTGGAGCGGCAAACGTCCAAGAAAGTGAAGACGCTCCGAATTGTGAACAGGGGTGAGTACGAGGCATGCAATCCTTGGCTCAAGTACCATGGCATCTACCACAAGCAAACCACCCCTTACAACCCCCAAAGCAATGGCGTTGCCAAGAGGATGAACTAGACCCCGCTTGGCATGGTGCGAAGCATGCTCTTCGACGCCAAGCTCCCACCTCGCTTTTGGGCTGAAGCAGAGACCGCATTGCGGAAGCGTGGAAAGGCGCAGAATAAGCAGCTGAAGACCCCACAAGAAGCATGGTCGGGAAAGAAACCCAATGCATCTCATGTGAAGGTTTGGGTCCACTGCATGGGTGAAAATCCAGTCCGGAGAAGGTGGAGGCATGCTGGACGCACGTTACAAGAAGTGCGTCATGGTTGGGAAAGACACATCACACAAAGCCTATCGACATTGGGACCAGGCGCGAAATCATGTTTGACGAACGCACCCTTGAAAAGGGAGAGCTGCTACACCCGAACCTCGCTCCCAAAGCGGGAGAGTGGATAGTGTTACTTGAGTCCGGAGACCAAGCACCCGATAACTGGCTCTCTTTGCCAGCAGGTGGTGGGAATGGGAGAGTAGCTGCGGAGGATGACGTAGCATCTGACATGGGCGCGGATACCGAGGCGTCCCCGGCTTCCAAGTCTGACTTGAAATCTGACGACTCTTCTCATGGCGACGACAAACTACCGCTTGTGGAAGTACTAGCACAAAAACAAGAAGTCGCACCAGCACTCCGGCGCAGTTTGCGACCAAAGGAAGCACCTTTGCGGTATGAGAATGATTGGACCAGTCCTAGCTGGTTGTGCATGGCTCAGGGAGAGCCATTTACAGTGTCGGAGGTGATGAATGGCCCAGATGCGGCCAAGTGGAAGGAGGCAGTGGATAGCGAGCTCGCGTCCAGTGTCAAGAACGGCACGTGGGTGCTGGTGGATAGACCCGACAAGGCCCACGTGGTGGGATCCAAGTGAGTCCTCCGAGTGAAGAAGAAGCAAGACGGCAACATCGATAAGTTCAAGGCAAGGGTAGTGGCTAAGGGGTTCTCTCAACGCCCGGGCTCCAAGTACGATGAGACGTTCGCGCCCGTCGTGACCTTTGCCTCCATCTGCTCTCTCCTTGGCATTGCAGCCACAAAGAACCTGGAGATACACCAGATGGACGTCAAGACAACTTTCCTTCATGGGAAACTTGACAAGGAAGTGCTGATGGAGGTGCTCGAAGGAGTGGAATCTCCCAAGGGCAAGGTGTGCAAGTTGGTGAAAGCACTCTACGGGCTCAAAAAGGCCCCAAGCATGTGGTACAAAGAGATGGACGGTTTCGTGACCGGTCCCTCCTTTGCGCATTGCCAGAATGACCCGAGCATGTACGTGCGCGATGATGGGAGAGGGCTGATGCTGGTTGCGTTGTACGTGGATGATCTGATCATCTGCTCGTCTTCGGTCGAGCTACTGGATGAGCTGAAGTCTGACCTCAGCAAAAGGTTCAAAATGAAGGACATGGGTCCTCTCGAGTACTACCTTGGGATTTCCATCCACCGCAACCAAGTAGCAGGCACCATCGAACTCAACCAAACCAAATACATCGGTGAGGTACTGAAGCACTACCACATGGAAGATTGCAAACCTGTCAGCACCCGAATGACAACCGATACAAAACTGAACGCCTCCATGTCACAAAGCAACAAAGCAAAAAAAAGGGAGATGCAAGACATCCCCTACCAGTCCGCCGTGGGTAGCATCATGTATGCCATGGTAGGGACTCGTCCGGACATCTGCTATGTTGTGGGACATGTGAGCAAATTCGAGGCCAACCTTGGGCCACAGTATTGGCTGGCAGTCAAGCGTATCTTGCGCTACTTGCAGAAGACACGTCACATGGGCCTCGTCCTTGGAGGCCAAGAAGGAACGGAACCCCTTCGCCTGAAGTGCTATACCGATGCTGATCGGGGAGGAAATCTAGATGACAGGAAATCCACATCTGGATACGTATGCATCTTGAATGGCGCTGCCATTTCATGGGCCAGTAGGAAGCAGGATTGTGTTTCCGTGTCCACGGCTAAGGCAGAGTGCGTTGCTCTGTCTGAGTTGTGCAAGGAGACTCAGTGGTTGCGCAGCTTGCTTGGCAAAACGACAATGCCACAGAAGGACGCCACGGTTGTACACGTGGACAACATGAGCGCCATCTCGATGGCTGAAGATGATGTTATTTCTCGGTGAACAAAGCACATCAACATACGTTACCACTACTCACATGATCTCGTCATGAAGAACGTGGTGGACTTGCAGCACTGCGGAACGAAGAGCATGCTTGCTGACTGCATGACCAAGCCGCTGGAGAGCGACTTGCAGTATGCAGGCACTCGTGGATTCGGCATGAGGAGTGCGGCAGAGGAAGGGTGAGCCCTAAGGCATTGATGGAGTCCAGTAAACGACAGATTGACAGAGGTGCAAGGGAGATATTTGTTGAAATAGTTTGCACCTTGTCCACTGCCTAGTTGGCTAGCTACACATACAGACAAGGCATGCCCTGCTCAATGGAGTATGTCCCCTTGGTCTGCTCTGAGATGGGCCAGAAATGCACTGCCCATAATGGGTATCTCCCCTGTGGCTCATAATAGGAACCATACCTTTTTGGCTTGGTTGAATAGGCACCGGAGTCTCAAACGAGAGGTGGCGGTTTCAATCCCCATGACGGCCGCAATTTTCTTTGTGGCCAAAACTGGGACAAGAAGCTTCTAGGAGGCTTACTAGAGCCTGCCTTGAGGATGACACTTGGCGTTCTAAGGACGCACCAAGTAGGACTATAGGTTGAGGTTCGCTCCAGTGGAGCCACTACAAGCAGAAGCTTTAGCAAAGCTCTGCAAGTATAAAAGCCTATACCCTGCATGCATCCATTTACAGTTCTTGCCTTTGAGACTCCTCACAGAGTGTCCAACCAAAGGTGGACACTAAAGACCAACATGAGGACTTGGTGAGGTTGCAAGCCAAACGAACCTAAAGTGTGGATCCCTCGTTCGAGGGTGATATGTTATCTTGGTTGCAATACCAAGAGCGGTTGGTGGCCTCCCATGTCGGGACCCGTTTTCTAGACTGTTGCTATCCGGCGCATTGACATGTCTTATCCATGTGCCTCTTCTTTTGTCCATGATGAAGTTATTAGCACTGTTTCCAGTCAAGTTTCTTGTAGCAGTTGTTATGTCCTTTGTCTGACTAACAACTATTCTCGCTTCCAATGGATTCCACTCCATTTGAAGAGTGATATCGGTCCCACAATTGAGTCGTGGCTTGTCTCTCCCCTATACTCATATCTCTTTCTTGGCCCAATCCTCTCCTCCATCTCTGGAGGGCACTGTCCCTTTTACAGCTCAGCCTCCTCCCGCCACTACTCTTGACGCACTTGGGTTGGCTACTGTTGTGGTCCAACCCAACACAACGCATGGCTACTCCTTTGTAGCAGATGAGTTCTACCATGCTATAACAGCTGCTGTGTCTCATTTAGCTGCATGCATTGCCATGGCGACAACCACTCTTGCCACACTTGGCTCTAGTGATTTCTTGCCTGAGCCAGTCACTGCAAACCAGGCCCACTCTACTCTGGACGCGAATCTTTGGGAGGAGGCCATATGTGAGGAGCTCAATGTCATTATGGAGCATGGAATCTATGAGAAGGTGTCATTGCCACCTTGCCACAAGGCCATTCCTACCAATTGAGTGTACTGGCACAAGCAGAACCCAGTGGGATCCTTTGACAGCTACAATACTTGCCTCGTGGCTAAAAAAATCTCTTAAATGCCTAGCGTGGACTTTGATTTTACTCATGGTGTAGAAGTAAACCACTGCCAAGCTGCTCCTAGACTAGGTGGCCCAATACAACTGGGAGCTACATCATATGCATGTGTACAATGTGTTCTTGCATGGCCGCTTGGAGGAGGAGTTCCACATGATGCAGCTGCCTTGTTTCATTGTTGCACAGACTAAGTCTGGTGCCTCCACAAGGCATTGTATGGGTTGAAACAGTCTGTGCATTGCAGGGACCTTGAGATCTCTACTAACCTTGATTGCAGTGTATATTGTCCCAGACCGGTCAACCCAACTCACAGCTTGTGAGCAACCCGTCGACACCTTTTTTTGTCGCGAGTGATGCACGTGCATCAGGCAATGTATGTTTGCACCTTGGGAGAGCCACATATGTGTTGGCTCTCATTCATGGCTCCATGCCTACTGGGCAGAGGCTACTAATGACTGCTGACTCTCATCGGCTGGAAGAGCCGACTGACATCACAATGTACTTTGAGGTTATTAGGTCTCTGATCTTCATTGGCACCACCACTCGTGCCCACACTGCATTTGTGGTAAACTTCCTATTGTAGGTTCCTCATAGTTCGTGTTCCCTCCATCTCAAGGTTGCATTCCGTGTATTCTCTTATATCGTGTCCACTCCCTGTCTCAACTTGTGCTTTTGTGCATAGTGCTCAATCATGGTTGACGGGTACACATACAACAATAAGGCCTAGGATCATGTGCGCAGCCGATCGGGGTACATCTTCCTCATAGGCAGCACTATGATCTTGTGGAAGACAGAAGAGCAAGGTTGTGTTGCACATAACACAACTGAGGCCAAGTACGTTGCCTTGGGTGCGAGCGGGTGCCTATGAGAGCCTTTGGATGTTTCATCTCATGTAGCCGATTCCATTTGCAGCATCAAACTAAGATGTGATAATTGGAGCACGTGTCGCATCAATGAGCACAATGGTACGCATCACATTGGCACCAAGTACATCAACATTGAGCATCACTTTAAGTGCAAGCGCATTGCTCAAGATGATGTGTCCCTGATCGGTGTTGATATTGCAGCACGCTGACTTCCTCACAAAGGCCCTCAAATTGGGGTAATTCAAAGCATTTGGCCTTCGAGGTAGTGCATGTTGCTGGCCTTCAGTCTTCCTCTGTTCATCCCGGTGTTCGTGTGTTTCACCTCAATTCCTCCCCTTGTGGTTCTGTGTCTCCTGTCGTTCTGGCTCCTTGTCACCATCATGCTTGTTCATTTCGTGTTTATGACCTATAGCGTCTACCAGCCATGGGGGTGTTGTGTCAGTCTCAGTGACCTCTAGACTTGGAGCCAGGTGCTTGCAGGCACTTTGTGGTGATTGAAGGCTACTCTGCTAGGTCCAGTTGCATCTTCCACCAATCATATGTCCACAGACATTTTCCTTGTGATGAGCTCCCCCGGGGCATGTTCTCGGTGACCTTATGTTTGCAATTTTCTAGCTTTCATAGTGTAGAGCTCTTCAATATGCATCTACCGCTCTTTCTGATTGTCATTCGGATAACCGAGCAGCTCATATGGTTGCCCGGACCTAGCTTAGTTTCTATTTGCGATCGTAGGTTGNTATTTTTTGCTAGACTAGCTTATACTTCCAGGAGGGGTTGGTGTATATCTTACTCACTTGCTCATTTTCCTCTTAATCCTTTCACACATATCTTTGCCGCCTCTCCATCTTTCGCAGCGTTGTCTCTCACTTTGTGTGTATCACAGTGTGCCCTCTCACGGAGAATTTCCCTAAGGGATTCTTCTCATTCCCTCAGTTCATATCGTTTGGGTGCATACTTGATGGCAAGCTAACTCATGAAAGCACTGAGCAATATCATCTTCAAGGCAGTTGTGCATCTAGCTGGAAACTGCTAAAGCGCAGGTTGGGGCAGTGGCATTGTTGATGCAGCGTGCGGGCGTCCACGCTCTTTGGTTAGTCTGCTGCCCCCTCAGCCTGCGCTCTAGAGTCTAAGTCTAAGTGCTCTGAGTTTGTTACTCAAAAGTGCGCGCACCAGTGTTAGCGCCAGAAAGCAGCTGAAAACTGAAAGTGACAGATTAAGGATGAAGAATAAACAACAATGGGAGACCCCTCCAAGTTCTAGCTCCCCCCCAGCTCTGTAGAGCTTGTTACTCAGCTAACCAGCCAATCAGAAAAAACACATGTTTTCTGGCTGGCAGGGTTTTCTCAGTGAGCCCTGCTGGATGGCCGACAGCCCAAAACCCGGGCGTCGTCCGTTTTGCCTAAAAATTGGACCATATCATGATACCGACGCTGCAAACGCAGTCTTGCAGTCAGAAACAGCTAGAAAAATGTCAACAAAGAGATATGGCTGCCCGAACACAGGCAGTGCCTACGATAGTCCATGGTGCCAAACGGTGCCACGCTAACGTGAGCCATGAACCCTAAGCAGAGCATGACGCTACGGATGCAATGGTACAGTCAGATCCAGTGTTGGGCGCATGCAAATGTGGTGGCAGTGACCGCCGGCGGCCTGACCGTCGAGGAGGCCTACCGATGGAGCTGAGCACGTCGCCGCATGGAGGAGGCTCCAACGCACTGCACGTAGGCCTTAGCGTGCATCGGCTCCACCGGACGACACTCTAGCAGCGTCGAGTCTCGCCGTCACTCATCTGCACGCTGATGTACACAAGCTGGGAGGGCACAACAGAGCACAATGAGAGATGCAACAAAACCAACACTCCCCCATGACTCACAGGCGTAGTGCACATGAGCAAGGAGCGACATATTCTAGTGACAGATTCCCCCAGGGCACATAGAGATGCAGGCTAGGACAAAGAATGCAACCTTTTTTAATGTGTCACGCTTGAGTGCTCTGGTCAAGAAGTCAGCCAGCTGCCGTAATGTCTCAACCCACACAATGCTGACGTTGCCGTCATGTAACAACAAACGCATATAGTAATACTCAACATTGATGTGCTTTGTGTGTGTGTGATGCACGCCCTCATTGTCGACGATGGCCATGGCACTCTCATTGTCACGATGCAACGTGATGGATGCGACACACAAGTACAACTTGGACAACAGACGATGCAGCCACACGCTCTCACATGCGCCTGAACCAAGGACTACGTAATCAGCCTTAGCAGTGCAGCGTCCAATGTACCCGTGCTTGCCACTGCGCTAGGACACAGCCGTGCCACCAATCATAAAGATCCAGCCTGTGCGACTCTTACCATCCAGACTTCTGGCCCAGTCACTGTCGGTGTACCCCACCGTGACAACAAACAGTTATCGGCGGAACATGAGACCTCGCCGTGGATTCAAGACGACAGAGCGCAACACTTGGATCACCGCCACCAATGGAGGTGACGCGGCTCCTGAAAGAAGTGAGCCAGGAGGTTGATAGCGAACACGATGTCTGGATGCGTCGTTGTCTCCAGGAACATCAGTGACCCAATGGCTTGCAGATACGTGGTCACGTCAACTGGCTCCCCCACAATGGCTCGGTTCGAGTTCTTCAGCTTCACCTGGCCATCGGGTGACATGGATGGAGATGCGCTTGGCACAAGGGTCAGTCCTTGGCGAAGCGAGTGGACAAAGTTTGTACATAGGCATCCTGATGGACATGTAGGATGCCCTGGGAGCGATCATGCTCAAGCTCCATGCCTAGGAACACTCGGGCAGACCCGAGATCCTTCATTTGGTAGGTGGTGTGCAGCAGATCCTTGACGCGCTGGATGGGAGCCACGGCTGGCGACGCAATGAGAAGATCGTTGATGTACACCAGGATAGCGGTGAAGGTCTGTCTTTGCAGGGTGATGACCACTATAGGGTTAGTAGTATTGCGCAAGAAGCCGTCGCGGAGGAGTGTGTGACTAATCTCCTGGTTTGAGCACCGAGGCCACTGCTTCAAGCAATAGAGGGCCTTTCGTAGCCGCCAGACCTTCTGAGTGCCGTAGTTAATGCATAGAGGTTGTACCATGTAGAGCTCCTCACCCTCCAGCAAGCCATGGAGGAAAGCGTTGCTTACGTCCATGTGATGCAGATCCCACTGGTGTTGGGTAACCAGGCTGAAGAGCGCATGACTAGTGGAGAATCGGCCAACTGGGACAAAGATCACGTCGCAATCAACCCAAGGGACCTGAGAGAACCCCTTGGCTATGAGACAGGCCTTGTACTTGTTCAAGGACCCGTCCGGCTTCCACTTGCACAGGAAGACCCATTTGGCACGGATGGCCTTCCAACCTGGAGAGCGATCGACGAGGTCATGCATGTGGTGCTACCGGATAGTAGTGAGCTTGTCGGCGCAGGCAGCATCCCAATGTGTGGCCTCGGGGGAGGCTCAAGCCTTCCGTAGGGTGGCTAGATCCTCTGGGCGTTCCGTGAAGTAGACTACGAGGGCATGTGCATCGCGAGCTCTAGGTGGGACGCTTGTGAGTGTAGCCGTGATGGCATGCCGATGCTCTTGATGGAGCATTGCGTAGCCCATTGCGGAGCCCAGGTGGAGTTCTATAATGATGGCTGAAGTGGTTAGGCCGAGGGCCTTGGTGCCCGGGTCCCCACTTGCTATTGTAGGAGTGGAAGAGACACGTGGGGCGATGGGGGGCCGAGGTGCCACAGTGCACGGTGTTTTTATTTGCGCACTCACAGACGACCTAGGTGAGAGGTGCTGCATGGGCCACATGTATAGCATAGTAGGGCAGTAGATGCCACCGATTCTGAGGTGCTGGTGAAGGCACACGGAACTGCTATTACAAAGGAACCAATAGACACAGACGGTTTGTCTTGTCGGAAGGACTAGCAAATGCGGACGGGGCTGTCGGCAAGGAGGGACTAGCTGACTTGACGAGGCCTGTCAGCCCGGAGGGACCAGCGGATGCGACAGAGGCTACCGGCCCCGAGAGGCCAGCGGACACGACTGGAGGTGCCGGCTCGGATGGACCAGCGGACGCAACCAGGGCTACCGGCCCAGAGGGGCCAGTGGATGCGGACAGGTCGACCGTCCCAGAGGAACCTGCAGATGCGGATGCGGCTACCGGTGCGGAGGGGCCGGCGGACGCGACTGGGGCTGCCGGCCCAGAGGGGCCAGCGGACACGATTGGGGTTGTTGGCCTGGAGGGGCCATCGGACGCGTCTAGGACCGTTGGCCCAGAGGGGCCAACAGACACGACTTGGGTTGCCAGCTTGGAGGGGCCAGCGGACACGACTACGGCTACTGGCTTGGAGGGACCATGTGATGTGCCACCTGGGAGCGGCACGACAAGGGACAGACTCATTACTCCCCCCCACAATGGGAGGGACACCGACAAGCCGGAGCGGATGAGGTTGCGAGGAAAGAGCTCCTCAAAGAAGAGGGCATTGGAGGAATCGATGATGTAGTGACGCGAGGGATCCCAAAAGCACCATGCCTTTGACTGACGAGAGACACCGAGGAAGGTGCAAGGACGCCCACAAGGGACGAGCTTGCCACCTTGCTGCAGGACGGGCAGCCACACAATGGCCACGCAGCCCTAGACACGAGCCGGGCGGAGGTCACCACGCTGATCGCACTAGTGCTGGTAGAGCATAGATTGGCGGAAAGGGGTCCGTGGGGAATCCAATTCCAGACCCACGTCATGTAGGCCATGGCTTCAAAGTAGAAGCCATCAGAGAGGCCTGAATCAAATCGCATGATGCGGACGGCATCAACCATGGTGCGGTTCTTGCACTCGGAGACGTCATTTTGGGCCGGTGTGTAAGGTGCCAACGTCTCATGGTGGATACCGCGGGGGGCGAGGAAAGTCGTGGTCTCTCCCATGTACTCGCCACCACGATCGGACCAAAATCTTCGGACAGGCCGACCACACTCACGCTCTGCACGGACAAGCCAGACTCGAATGGTCAAAGTGACATTGCTCCTTTGTCAAAGGCAGAAGACCTAGCGGTAGCGAGAGTAGTCATCAGTGAGGGTGATGACATAACGGCCATACTCTCCAACAGACTCTGTAGGGAGAGGACCCATGACATCGAAATGGACGAGGTCCATAGAGGTGGACGCAACGGAGAATGATTGGGGATAGGTGGACTGATGCATCTCGACCTGAGTGGAATCAATGCACTATGTGGGGCACGGCTAGGGGAAGGAGTCCGGGTCAAGGCACTTAGCGAGGTGGGTGCGGAGCATGCTGTTGACGGCAGCAAAGTGGATGTGGCAAAGGCGGCGGTGCAAGAGATGTGTGTGTTGTGGTGAGAGTGTGCGGGTGAAAAAGACATGGCCTGTCGGGGCGGATGGGGAGGGGACGGAGGGAGGGGAGGGAAGACAAAATACGTGCCACAGGTTGCCATGGGCAGTGGCGTGCAGAACGACGAGACCGGACGGACGTAACGACATAGTGCCAAAACCATGTGAGTGCAGAACGTCTATGCTCATGCGGTCAAGGGCACTGAAGGACAAAGAGGCTGAGCTCAAGACCAGGGACGAAGAGGACATTGGTCACAAAAACATCACCGCCAGGACCACGGAAACAAATGCCGCCAACGCCGTGGACAAGTAACACCTGTTCGGAGCCCGTCCGAATACCAGATATATTGTCAGCGGCCAAGCACAGGTACTGCATACCCAACAATGCATTTTTCTACTTTTGCAGTAAGAAAAACAACCAAAACAAACAGCTTGTGATTTGTGACGTTCCCGTTGAGCTCACGATGACTCGTCGCAACAGATTGTAGCAGTGGAGACACCCTTGGTACCGCATCACCACGCCACAACAACAGGGCAGCAAAGGGTTTCCCAACCCTCTCGAGCAGCAATTGAGGCATGAGATGTTCAGAAAGGGTTTGTGAAGGGTCCCAGAAGCTTCACTCAGGTCGCACAAACCATCCTCCCCAGAGGTGAGAGAATGCAACTGCCCCATTTGACCATCGTTTTTGGTGTGTAAGAGCTCGTTAGAATGATTTCGCAAAACCCTATCCATCTCTTCCACTCCCACCTTATTTCATGCCCTGTAGGCTCTAGGAAATGAAACAACGCTATTAGATCTAGTTTCTTTGTCAGGATTCTGGGCTGAAAAGAATATTGTGAAGGTTTTGACCTTTTTCAGGTTTTCTACTCAAAACCACCGCCATTACATTCAGCATCCTTTGGCGCATAATCGCTCTTAATTGCACTTCATTTGGACAACCTTCATGCTGACATCATCATTGTAAGTGATGACCTCAACACCAACATTTGGCCAAATTCTTGGCTGAAACGTCATTTGTTACCAGCGTTGCAAATCTTTGACAAACGCTGATGGTTCTACAGTGTGATCAGTTTGACATCAGGGCCCATAATGAGCGCTGACATGGTTCTAGCTGGTGACAAGGGCAAAGGGAAAACAGACCCCTCATCCTCCTCTTAAGGGGTCTTGAGTCCACATTGCAGGCCATTGAGGACCTGCGGAGTTAGCAAGATGAGATACTTCATCTTCGGCAGCAGCAGACTGACGCCATGCGTGCACTCACTGAGCTCCTTTGTGGACAATCCAACCCTCCAGAGCAGACCTCTAAGGGAGTCTGCGATGCCATACCTTCTGCACAAAAGTCAGCACCCGCACCGATTTCAAGAGCAGGACTCGACCAGCCATCACTTGATCCTTGGAATGAGGACCCTGACATGCTATGCATGGAGGATGACGTCCACACAAGTGAGATTCCTATGCTTCAAGCGATTCTTAGCTAGCTTTAGTCGAGTTCCCGGCCTCTACAAAAATTCGTTTTCCTTGGCCTGGTGTCTTCTTATCTCTCTTCCTTCTCAGCCTGCGGTTGCCCTTCCTATGGAGCGGCAACCCAAGGACTTCGATACACCGCTCCCACGGTATGTAAGCGCGGATGGCTTTGACTTCTAGGAGATTCTCTTCCAGGTCAGGGCCACCTCAGAGGGGGCATGGCCTTTCTACCACAGTTTGTATCATGTTTCAAATGGGGCTCAGGTGCTGACAGCGGCTAGGGCAATGTGTGGACTCCTTTATGCCATGCCGCGCGAGATTGTCGTGGACACTCGCCCTTCTCTTGGAGAGGCCGGCAAAGGCGAGGGTAGTGACCAACGTCAGGGCTGGGACCTGGCATTGTCCCTGCTTGCTGCAGAGACGCATGCCACCCTCGCGGCTCACATTTGTACCTTTCACCCCCTTTGTCAAGGACACACCGAGCCCGCAACCGATTACTGGCGGTGGGCCATGCGAATCTGCGCGTGCCTTGGCACCTCAAGAGGTACATAGTGGTGGGCGCTCTGCACGATCATCCTTGGCGTTCACCTTCAGCACGCAGACATCTTCTCGGGGTACAGCAACGTCGTTATTTAGCCCTTCTCCATCTCCCTCCAATTTCTTCCTTGCATGCATCAGCTCTTTCTCCAAGTGGCTTCCGTCCGCGAGGCAGCAATGGCCCATCAGGAGAGTCCCCTAGCTACAGCGGTCATTGTGGAGCCACCAACACCCCTCTTGCAGCATACTCCTCAATCCTTTGGTACATCCTCCTCCTCTCTTTTCAGCTCGATTACCTTGAATCAGATGCAGAATGTGGCAGCAGCCGCATAAGGGAAGAAGGGGAGGAAGAGGGTAGTTTAGGCCAGCAACAGTCGCAGTAGCAGCAACCACCGGCCGGTTGTAGTGGACATGCTATTCATTGCTACAACTGTAGAGGCACTCATCCCTACACCGAGTGCCATCAGCCGCTCGACTAGGCGCGGATCACTCGCAGCCTCCAAGCCGCACACGCATAGTGGTCTGCATCGAGTAGCACAGCCCCTGGTCGAGCGGCAACCACCACCGCAGTGGCGATCCAAATCCGCGTGACTACACCATCACAGAGCTACGTCACCTTCTGGCACTTTGTTTGTAGGGAGGTGCGAGTTTGTTGTCACATCCAGATGGTTCATAGATTTTTTTTTACCTATTCTTGTCGCTCGTGATGACTCGCATGGGGGGGCACAGCTGGCATATGATAATGATGAACCTGACAATACTGATCGGATTCCTCACTCCCACCTTTGTGCCCTTTGTTGTGCCTCCTCGCATGCTGCTCAGCATCCTTCAAAGGTCGAGTGTTCCATTGCCCATTACACAGTGGCGTCCTCCAATTGTGATGTTGGTAGCACCTGGATCATCGATTCCGGTGCCACTCACCTCATGACATGTCGTCATAGTGATTTTTTTATTCTCGAACCTGTTGTGATTGTTTGCTCTGTTTGAACAGACTCTGATCAGTCACTGCCGGTCCAAGGTGTTGGGCTTGTGTGCTTTGATGGTGCATCTGGCCCCTTGTATCTCTCCCAAGTCATTTTTCAGTCTGATCTTGAGATCATCCTGCTTTATTTTTGTACCTGCAAATTGATGGGACTCTCTATGGAGCAGAATGCAGACTCTGCGACTGTGAGTGTTGTTGCTACTTGTGCCATTGTTCTCTGTGCCTTAGTTTTGGATGATATGTGTCATGTTCCTTCGACTTCTCCTTCTCCTCGCTCTCCTTCCCCTTGTGCTCATGTGTTTGTCATTGGTGCTCTTGCTGCTAAGCATCAGCGATTGATACATTGCCCCATGTGTCACGTTGACGTAGATATTTTGTCTAAGCTCATTCACACACAGCCCGCACTCGGTCTTGACGCGGCCTCTTTTGAAAGGTTGCGCAAGTCTGACTGTCTTTTTTGCACTCATGGTAACAAGCAGTTTTGCACTTACCCTGACTCCGGGTTCCGAGTTGGTCCATTTGGAACTTCTAGGTCCTCTCCCTGTCAAGTCTTTGTCCGATCAGGGCCGATATATCCTAACCCTGACCAACAACTTCACCCGGATGCAGTGGGTCTAGAGCCTGTGTTAGAAGAGCAACGCCGCTCTCGTCGTTTGCCTCTAGCTAGTGATGGCTGAGCGTCAGTCTCGCCACACGCTGCACACATTTTGCTCAGATTGTGGTGGCAAGTTACTTGGCGAGATGGACAGTTTCTTTACTCTGATTGGTGTTTTTCACCAGGTCTCCACTCCTACTACTCCTCAGCAAAATGGTGTCTCTCAGCGCTGGAACCACACCATGGAGGATGCGGTTCGCACTATGTGGTCCGAGTGCAGTCTGCGTGAGTCCTTTGTCTTTGAAGGATTTTCCTACATGACGTGGGTCTAGAACCTCCTCCCATATGGTCCCCAACCTGACCACGTTACACCGTACGAGCTGTGGTTTGGCCATCGTGTCGATCTTCGTCTCGCTCATGTTTGGGGCTCCGTGGCTTGTGTGTGGTACACCGACGACTAGCAGGGGTCCAAGGTCTCTCCGCGGGGTCGCTTGTGTGCCTTTGTGGGCATCTCACCATGGTCAAAGGCCTTGCGCTTTTGGGACCCCACTCATCGTTGCATTGTTGAGTCTCGCGACGTGCTCTTTCTTTAGTCTCTAACCTACTGTGGCCTGACCAGCATCATGACGATGGCCGTCACGCATGTTCCTATGTGTAAGGATTCTCGACAAATGGGGGATACTGTGCCTACGAGCATCTCTCATTAGGTAGATGTGTCCGTTTGAGCCCCCTTCCCTTCTTGGTCTCCGGCCCTTTATGATCTAGCGATCATAGCCGTTGGTCGAAAGATCTCTCTTACTTATCCTGTTTCTACCCATGTTCCCTCGCACCCCACAAGCACACATGATTCTGTACCCATGCCCACCAGTAATCCTGCCTCTGTGCGTGAGGCCACCTCTACTCTTGCTCTTGTTGCCTTGCTCACACCCAACCTGTTGAACATGTTTGCCCCTTGTTCAGTCTTGAACGACGGATCAGGAATGCTCTGCCCCTTGTGGAGGTATGATCCCTGGATTTGTTGTAGGGTGACTCAACTATGCTCTGTCTCATGTGAGATTTGACCTGTGAGTACACCATGTAGGTGAGTGGTTAACTTGGCCATTTTGTTGATTTGGCCAAGTGAGAGGTCATGAGTTCAATCCTGGTTCCATGCACATCTTGGTTGTTTAAGAAGCTTCCAAGAAAGAAAGTCCATTGCTTCTGGGAAGTAACACGGCTGATCAGTCACCTTGGCACAAGGATGCTTATGTGTCAAGCCCACAGCGCAAGTCTCTTCGTGATGTGGCAGGGTCAAGCCACTTCTCAAGAATGTGCTTTTGAGTTCTAGGACTGGACAGACAGCTATAAATGGACTTGTCTTGCATCCTGATCAATTAACCCTTTCTTGATGCTCTCTTGCGTATTGACGACTTGAGCTCTTCTTGAGATGTAATGCTAAGACGTTAGTACTCTTGAAGGTGAAGTGTATGCCTGATTAAGTTTGGGGTGCACGACACATACCTGCAAAGGAAGAAGGTGTAAAAACCTTTGTGAGNAAATGGACTTGTCTTGCATCCTGATCAATTAACCCTTTCTTGATGCTCTCTTGCGTATTGACGACTTGAGCTCTTCTTGAGATGTAATGCTAAGGCGTTAGTACTCTTGAAGGTGAAGTGTATGCCTGATTAAGTTTGGGGTGCACGACACATACCTGCAAAGGAAGAAGGTGTAAAAACCTTTGTGAGCTTTTTTGGTTGCGCGGCTTCTCTGCCGGGGGTGGTTAGCTCAGTAGCTAACAAAGGATTATGGACCCACTCCTCTGGTTAGAGAAGTTTCACGCACGGAACCGCCAAAGTCACAAGCAGTAAGAGCAACTTCGCTCTCACCCATCCTCTCTGTTTGCAGGTCAATCATCAGCCGGAGGGGAATGCAACACATGTGCACCTTTCTGCCTTGGAAGCTGACATCAGCCTACATCAGCCTACATCTACTTGCATCGGCCAACATGAACAGGGCCATCAGTTGCCTCTTCTCACCAACAGCCTACAACGGCCTCAAACACAGGTGCATCGGCATCAACGACAGGTGCAGCAGCTGTAGCAGTTGTAGGTGTAGGGATGGCAGGGACAGGGGGACCAGGGAATCGTTCTCCCATCCTCAAGTTTGATGGAGAAGGGTTTGCACTCTGGAAGTGGCAGTTTGAGATCATCATGGATGATAGATACTTGCTAGGATATTTCAACGGAACTATCCCAGAACCAAAGGAGGAGGGTGCTGACCTTGTGGCATGGGTCAAGCTCAACAAGAAGGCTCTTGCCATTCTCGTGTCCTCCATACAACCCTCAGTCCTCTCACACATCAGCGGTTGTACAGTGGCAGCCGCGACATACGCCAAACTGGGCAAGGTGTTTCAGTCCTCCTCACTTGCCAACCGTCTCTTCATTCTAAAAAACCTCATCAGTATGAGGCTTGGTGAAGGGGAGGATGTCTNCGCCTTTATGCAGAAGTTTGAGACTCTCTTGCAACAAGCCAACGGCATGGGGTGGGACCTGAAATCTGATATGCAGGCCATGATTTTTCTGATGACGCTGCCGGAGAGCTGGGGTCCCATGATCACAGTGATTGGAGGGTGGACCGAAGAGCAATTATCCTGCACCACCGTCTCAGAGTATGTGTGGAATGAAGCCATGCGTCGCAGCAGTAGTGAAGCAAACATGGCTGCCTTTGCCTCACGAAGCAGCGGTGCCTTTCGTAATACCTCCTCCTCTGGATACAAGGGAAACAACGGCACTGGTGGAAGGGGTCCAAAGCGTCAAGGAAACTGCCATAACTGTGGTAAGGCTGGACACTGGGCCCGGGAGTTCCGGGCACCCAAGAAGGAGGGAGGAGACAAGGATGAATGGCAAGGGGGACATGGTGGGAAGGATCCCACAAGCTTCATGGCCGAGTGTGCCTCCAACAAAGGGAGGGCGATACTCAGGCGAGGAGCTTACGGCCTTAACTCGGGTACAAACGAGCACACCACTTATGAGAAGAGAGACTTCATCTCTCTTGCTCCATGCAACAAAAACTTCAGAAATTTCAATGGCAAGGTTGAGGCAGCTGAGGGGATTGGTGACAAGCTGGTCACAGTGGGTGTCAACGGTGCGGACTCCGACCTCAAGCTAGAGGGGGTAGTCTACTTGCCCTCCTTCACAGCCAACCTGCTCTCTGTCTCTAAGATAATTGACCATGGCATGACAGTTGTTTTTATAGAGAAGGAAGCAGTGATTGCCCCTACCAAGGACATCAGCATTTCCTACCCTGCCAAGAAGGTTATTGCACACGTCCCTCGCGTTGATGGACTCTACATCTTACAAACCAAGACAACATCAACAGCTGAATCTTCGGCCAGGAGTGATGATGAGAAGAGCAACGATGCAGACTCTAATGACGAAGGACATGTTAAAGTAGCGGAAGCAGTGGCACCAGAAGATTTAGCAATAAAACCAGAAGCAAATGCAGCCACCGAGGCTGTTCATTCTAGCCAGTGCACATCGTTGGAGAACCTGTGGCACAGGCGCTTTGGGCACGTGGCTCATCGCACATTGGTACTCATGGATAAGCAGGAGCTAGTGCGTGGGATGGAGCAAAAAGATGAGGCGGAGGGAGCTGGGATCTTTTGTGAGCCATGCCTTCAAGGCAAGGCCAAGAAGAAACCTTTCAAGCGTAATGGTACGCGTGCTCTCGTACCCCTTGACCTCATCCACTCTGACGTGTGTGGTCCCTTTCGCATACTGTCCAATGGAGGCAGCAGATATTTCCTCACATGCATCGACGACAACAGCCGCAAGGTCTGGATATGCTTTCTCAAAAAGAAAAGTGAGGTGAAGGAGAATCTGCAAGCCTTTGTCGCTATGGTCGAGCGACAGAGTGGAAGGAAGGTGAAGGCATTCAGGACAGACAATGGGGGGGAGTACGAAGCCTGCAGGGAATGGCTCAGGACACAGGACATTGAACACCAGAAAACTACTCCCTACTCACCTCAAAGCAACAGCGTAGCAGAGAGGATGAATCAGACCCTCCTTGGCATGACAAGGTGCATGCTCATTGACGCCAAGCTGCTTCCTAGGTTCTGGGTTGAAGCAGCACGCACGGCTACGTATCTTGTGAACCTCACACATGTAGCAGCTCTGCAAAGGAGAGGCAAGAAGAAGCAGACACAGCAACTGAAGACACCTCAAGAAGCATGGTCGGGCAGGAAGCCGGACGCCTCCCATCCCAAGGTGTTCAGTTGCACCGGTTTTGCCAAGGTCCAGGCGGGTGAGGGTCCTGGAAAGCTCGATGCAAGAGCACGAAATTGTATTTTCATCGGCTATGGCACCGCCCATAGAGCTTATAGAATGTGGGACCTAGGAGCTAAGAAGGTCATCCGTAGTAAAGACGTGGATTTCCATGAACGTTCAGTGAGTAAGGGAGAGCTTCTTGAACTTGAGAACACTCCAAAACAGGGAGAGTGGCTCACTCTTCTTGAGGAGGGAGACAAAGCACCAGCACAATAGCATGGGCTGGGTACTACAACAGGGAGAAAAACTGATGAAGATGACTCACAGGAATCAGCCTCCGAGTCCGACGCATCTGATCCTCCAGACCATGAGGAGGATACCTCTCCCCCCATCGACGACAAAACAAACCTCCAGCCTCTACATCAACAGCAACAGCAAGCAGGTCCAAGGAGCAGTTCACGTCTGAAAGTTCCTCGGCAACATTAAGATGCAGATAGGGGTGAATGGACAGGCTTCAACTATTCGTTCATGGTTCAAGAGGAGCCAACGTCGCAGAGGCACTCGCGCGGCCTGACAAAGATGAGTGGGATGAAGCAATTTGCAGTGAGCTCATCTCCATCGAGGAGAATGGGACATGGGTACTGGTGGACAGACCTGCCGGCGCTCATGTTGTGGGTTCTAAGTGGGTGTTGAAAGTAAACAGGAAACAAGATGGTAAGATACACAAGTACAAGGCACGGGTGGTAGCAAAGGGGTTCTCTCAACGGCCTGGCACAGAGTACGATGAGACCTTTGCTCCCGTTGTGACGTTTGCCTCCATCCGGTCAATGCTCGCCATTGCTGTCGCCAAGAACATGGAGGTCCACCAGATGGATGTCAAGACAGCCTTCCTTTATGGCAAACTTGACAAGGAGGTGCTGATGGAGGTTCCAGAGGGGGTTGATGCGCCCGAGGGCAAGGTGTGCAGGCTGGTGAAGGCGCTCTATGGGCTAAAACAAGCGCCAAGACTTTGGTACCAAGAGATGGATACATTCATGGCCAAGGAGTCCTTCATGCACTGCGACAACAACCCTAGCATGTACGTGCATGAGAGCGACAAAGGGACTATGTTGGTCGCCTTGTACGTTGATGACCTGATTCTGTGCTCTTCTTCAATGCAGCTGCTAGACGATCTCAAGGGGCAGCTGAGTAGCACGTTCAAGATGAAGGACATGGGTCCTCAAATTCTACCTTGGCATTGCCATCAAGCGTGACAGACCCGCAGGTACCATCAGCCTGAACCAGACAAAGTACATCGACTCCATCGTCAAACGATACGACATGGCAGATTGCAAGCCTGCCTACACACCCATGAGCTCAGAGTGCAAGCTCTCCACCTCCATGTCCCCATCCAACAAAGCAGAGAAAACTGACATGCTGGGCATCCCATATCAGTCTGCAGTGGGCAGTCTGATGTATGCCATGGTCACCACCCGGCCAGATATAGCCCATGCTATTGGGCAGGTGAGCCGGTTTGTGGCGAATCCTGGTCCACTGCAGTGGCAGGCTGTGAAGCGCATCATGCGCTACCTTAAGGGGACGCGACACGTGGGACTCCAATTTGGAGGCATCGCTCAATCCACGTCACTCCGTCTCATGTGCTACACCGATGCTGACTGGGGAGGCAATATCGACGACAGAAAATCCACCTCCGGCTTTGTGTGTATGCTAAATGGAGGTGCTGTCAGTTGGGCGAGTCGCAAGTAGGAGTGTGTCTCTCTGTCAACAGCTGAAGCTGAGTACATTGCATTGGCTGAGGTGTGTAAAGAGGTGCAGTGGCTTTGCAGCTTGCCCTCTGAGATAAAGGCACCACAGGCAACGGCAACAATCATCAAGATTGACAACATAAGCACGATTGACATGTCCAAGAACCCAGCTCTGTCCAGGCGCACAAAGCACATTGAGATCCGCTACCACTATGCTCGGGACTTGATCTACAAGCAGACAGTGGAGCTGGAGTATGTCGGCACCAAGCTGAACCGAGCTTACATGCTTACAAAGCCATTGGATAAGGATCTCCACTAGGCGGGCAGGCAAGGTATTGTTGGAGTAATGCTCCTCACCATGGCAGGAGTGACTCCAAAAAGGAACACCAAAAAGACAAGCCAATGAATGAGGGTGACGTCCTCGCAGCAGCACCAGCCGGAGAGGATCGCCCGAGCTATGGGCGACCGGCAGAATTTGTTCCGGCCAGTTCGGATGAAGAATCCAAAGCACCGAAGATGGACGTGGAGGCGGGGAGTCGACCGATGTCTCCAAGGTCTCCAAGAGAGGGGGAGCAGGCGCTTGGAGAGCAACAAGAACAACCGCCTCAACCGCCCCGTATGAGCAGCCATGTACGAAGAAGGACAAAGAGGTACGATGCCGACA